>JAMYWO010000159.1:89113-100940 GCA_024220525.1 Cochliopodium minus
GATTCACAATTTCTCCTCTCAATATTGGAAACAAAACAAGAAACACAGTGAGAAAAAGAAATTTAAACATAATTTATCAAAAATTTTATTTAATTTCTTCCAAGCTCACATATTTATAAAATTTCGAAACAAAATATGAAAACAAAATATGAAATTGAAGAATTTAATAAAGTCTGAATATTTGAAAATATAAAAAATACATTCGATTCAATTATCATAAGAATATTTGACAAATCCATATTTCTTGGCAATATCATCAGATTCCTGAGGACCTCTGGAGCCGTAAGGATATTTGATGGGTTGGATTTTTTCATTTTCGATTTTGTGAAGGATAGGAGTGAAGATCTTCCAGGAAGATTCCAATTCATCAGATCTGACAAAAAGATTGTGATCACCACGGATGACCTCAAGAATCAATTTCTCATAAGCCTCATGCTGTTTGATCTCCTTGAAACGATTGTTGTAAGAGAGATCGAGATCAGCAAAGACAGTCTTGTTCTCAAGACCGGGCTTCTTGGTTTTGAACTTTAAGTAGACAGAAGCATTGGGTTGAACACGCAAAACCAACTCGTTGGAATCAACTTCGCCAAAAAGATGGTTGTAAGATTTAAAGTGGATGCGGATCTCCGCCTTTCTGTTGTCAAGAGCTTTCCCACATTTGAGAATGAAAGGAACTCCGTGCCAACGTTCATTCTGAACGAAAAGAACAGCAGAAGCAAAGGTAGGACAGTTTGATCCCTCAGGCACAGTCTTGTCATCCAAATACCCAGGTTTGTTAGTCTCTTTATTAGCAGTGTATTGTCCAATGACTACATCATTCCAATTGATAGGAGCGACCTGATCCAAAACTTTCACTTTGGCATTTCTCACATCTTCTGCGGAGAGTGTGGAAGGTGGTTCCATCGCTACAAGGGAAAAGATCTGTGAGAGATGATTTTGCATGACATCTCTGATTATTCCGAACTCGTCAAAGTACCCTCCCCTCCCTTCTGTACCGAAATCTTCTTTGAAGGTTATTTGCACGAGTGTTATGTGTCTTCTATTCCACAATGGCTCGAAGATCGCATTGGCGAATCTGAGCGTCATCAGATTTTGAACCATCTCTTTGCCCAAATAGTGATCTATTCTGTATATTTGTGATTCATCGAATAAGAGAGATAATTCATTATCTAATTTCTTGGAACTTTGAAGATCTTTCCCAAATGGTTTTTCTACGATCACTCTATTCCATCCATCCTTTGACATTGCCTGAATTAATGAAAAAAAAAAAAAATTTTTGAGCATATTGACGTTTTTGAAAAAAAATAAATGATTTAGCTTTACTGCAGGCTGAATGTTTGTTGCAACTGTTAAAAATATTGATGGTGGGATCGCAAAGTAGAATATTCTGTTTGCTGATTCCTTTTCTCCCTCATAATGTTTCAATTTTTTGTCCAACTCTATGAAATCCTCCTCTTTATCATAGGAACCTGCTATATAGTGGCATTGTTGCAAAAACCCATCTTGTTTTGATTTCTCTCCGGGAAAAAACTTCCTCAAACTTTCTCTAAATTCCTCTGAGCTCATTTTTGTTCTCGAATATCCAATTATATTAACTGTATATTTTATAAATTCGATTTTTGTTAAAAAAAATTATATTTTGAATTGTGAGTTGGTTATATCATTTTATGAAAATTCATATTATTTGATTATAATGTATTACCAGATTTTTGTATATAATTTTCGAGATATAAATTGTATAATGCAGGGAAAGTTTTCTTCTTGGCCAAATCACCACTTGCCCCCAACACTATTATAGACAATTTGCTTTCAGATATTTCTTCAATTGTCAACAAATTGCCTGATATTCTGGTTTGTTTTTTCTATAGAGTGAATATAAAAATATTTTTAGAAAATTATTTCACCATAATTTTCCAATAAATATATTACCTCTAAATTTACCAATTTTGTTTGGTATCTGTGAATTTTCTCTTTGATTTTTTCAATTCTTTCTTCAATCATTTTTATTTTTTTTTATATATTTTATTTATATCTATTTATTTTGAAACAAAAATATCAAAATCACATTTCTTTCACAGAATAATAGTTTTTAATCAATTTACAACTCCCTCCAACATTTTTTTGTCAAATCATTTATTCCCTAAAAACTTCCCAAAAAACAAATCAAAATGATTTCAAAAGATTGTTTTTCAATAAAAAAAGATTAAAAATTAACCTCCGCAAAAAATTATTCTTTAAAAATATGAACTTGTCATTCATTAGTTGAGTAAAAAAAAAATTAAAGATTTAACTTTTCTAAACAAGAAATAAAAACCTTCAAAATCTCCTCAAGCAAGACATTGTTGTTCACATCTCTTTTTTTTTATCAAATAAACATATCACTAGTCGAAATTAAAAGAAAAAAAAAATTTGAAAACAATTTATCAAACAAAGTTCAGGTAAAAAAAAAATAAAGAATTATTTGGAGTTAATATTTAGCTCTTGGATCAACTCTTCAAAACCACCAGGGAGCTGTTGGTTCTGAGATATGATTTGCTTGAACAAACCGATCATCTTTTGGTTCTGTTGTTGAAGTTGGTTGTTCTGTTGTTGCAACTCGAAAAACTTGTTCTCAAAATCGGTTTTTTCCTTAGAAACTAGGTCGAACTGTTCTTGTAACTGGTTGTTCACTTGTTGGAGCTCATCTTTCTCGAGTTTGATTTGATGCAATTCCAACCTAGATCTTTTTTCTAGTTTTTAAAAAATAATCAATTTTTTTTTGAAATGAAAGAAAAATAAAATTTATTTTTTAAAATACCTTGAGAGACTTTAGTTTTCAAAACGTCCAACAAGTTGATCTTCTGAAGAGATGTATTGACAGGAATCACTGGCTTTTTGTTAGGATTGTTTCTCTTTTGAAGAGGATTAGGCTGGGTGGATGTGTCATCAGTTCCTTTTCCAAAAAATTTAAAAATAAAAAATTTAAACAATAAAAATAAAAATAAATATTTGAAAATTAATTAAAGATATAAAATATTTATTATTTTAATTTTATTGATACCTCTCCAATCCCACAAAATCCTTCCGAGATAAGTACGGATGCTGTGGTAAGAATAGGGGGAGGTGAGCGCATCAGAAGCAAAGTCAAAAGCCGCTTTCACTCTGTAGATAGCATACGCTGTCGAACCTGATAAAAAAATTTAAAAATTATAAATTTAAAAATAAATCAAATAATGAAAATTAAAAAATAAAACAAAGAAAGACAAATTTTTTAAAGAATAAAAATAAAAATTAAATAAAACAAATAAAAATAAAATCTGTTGGTAAATAGTTTAATTAAAAATTATTTTTGTTAAGATTGTACCAATGTTTATACCAGGGGAGGTTGGATCGTCGATGAAGAGAGAAACCTTACCTGCCAAGTCGTTGAGGTGGAAAAACCCATTGACAACAGATATTCCGTACTTTGAAAAGTCATATCTTTTACCAAAAAACTCCAAAAACTGGATCAAAAGCAATCCTAAATAGAAATAACAAAAAAAATTAACAAAAAAAATTAACAAAAAATAATTAAAAAAATAAATTTAAAATAAAATTACAAAAAAATTACAAAAAAATTACAAAAAATTTTTACGACAAAAAATCTAATTTTTGTTTTTGTTTTTTTTTGTTTTTTTATTAAATTCATTATTTAATTTTTTTTTTGAATTTTTTTTTTGTTTTTTTATTTTTACCCAGATTTTTGTCAACAGTCCCAAAATAATCCAAGAAAGTGACGATCATGTGAACTAGACAATAACTCGACAAACCACCCTTGTAGGGGTTGTTCAGCCCTCTTTGATGCAAAAACTGTTTCAGAACGTAAGCCAATGGTTTCAACTCTCTGAATCCCGAAACACTGATCAATAATTTAGGAAGGAAAAAAGATATTGAAAAAGAATAAAAAATGAGTTTTAAAAAATATAACAAAAAAAAGAAAAAAAAAAGAAACAAGTTTTTAAGAACAATGTTAAAAAAAAATGTATGATTAAAGAAAAAAAAAGAAAAATTAAAAAATAAATGTATGATTAAAGAAAAAAAAAATGAAAAAAATGAAAAAAAAATAAAAAATGCTTTATTAAAGTAAAAAAATCTGAAAAAATCAAACCAATTTTTGACAAACTCTCTCCCAGCTACCCCGCTATGCAGTTTGGTACTGGAATCAGTGAAAGTGATGTCAATGGGGATGTCGTTGAGCCTCTTGTCCAAGTGGCTGGCCTTGAAGTGTACTTTGATGATAGGGACCTTGGCGGTGGGGATCGCTTGCACATTGGTGAACCACTTGGTATGATTCAACAAGAGTTCTTTTGTCAAAATCCCTAAAAATCAAATGAGAAATTTAATTAATTAAAATTTATAAAATTAAAACCATAAAATTTAAATAAAATGAAAACAAAAAAATATAAAAGTAAAAAAAAAAAAATTTAAAAAAAAATAAATAAATAGAAAAAAAATAAAAATTAAATTTTCAATAAAAATGTAAACAAAAAAAAATTTAATTAAATTAAAATCAAAAAGAAAAAATAAAAAAATTTTGAAATACAAAAATCAAAATATATATATTTTCTTGGTTGTTACCTAGAGGCTGTTGGCCTGGGGTGTTTTCTTCTTTGGAATTGTAAGGAGGGACAAAAAGGGGGGAGGTGCTGAAAGAGCTGTTGTCGAAGGAAGAGTTGGAGTCACCAAAGGATCCGAAAGAGCTTCTGTTGGGGTTGGTGTTAGTATTGGTATTATTATTGATGTTATTATCGTTATTATTTACAGGATTATTTATTACATTTTTATCGTTATTATTTACAAGATTGGTGTTACTGTTGCTTTTGTTGGGGTTTTTGTTGTTTTTGGTGTTGGTATCTTCATTGAGTCTGATTTTATTTACAATTTCTTTTTCAGGAAGATCTTCTTTGTCACCCAAAACAGATTTTTCGCCGATATCATCATAATTATCATCAACATCATTACTATTATTTTTATTATTTTCAATATCATCAGTATTTTTATTATTCTGAACTTCAGCATTATTATTATTTTCAGTATTATTATTATAATTTACATTATCAACAATATTTACATTATCAATCACATTTTCGAATTTGTTTGAATCATTCACATTATCATTAATAATAATATTATTATTATTATTAATATTATTATTGATCACAATGTTTTTTAGATTGTTGGTAGAGTTGTTGGTATTTTTGATGTTATTGATGTTGTTGTTGCTTTTGGCTTTGTTTTGGGTCATTTCGAAGCTAGAGTTCCTCCATGAGCTGCTCCTCAGTCCTCCCCTGTCGTCATAGAAGTTCATGGTCTTGCGCTGCATCGTGCCACTTCTTTCCAAGATGTCATTTGTTCTGCTCAAATCCAAAAAATCATCGCCTACAAATAAAAAAAGATTTAAAATTAAAAATCTGTCTTTTTAGTATGCTCAAAAATAAAAGTTGGAAATTTAAATTTAATTGGAATATAATAAAAAAGAAAACTAAAAATAAATGTTGAAAATAAAAATTCAAAAAATAAAATGATAAATAATAATAAAATTAAAAATAAAAAATAAAAAATAAAAAGTAAAAAAATAAAAAATTGACATAAATTTTACCAAACAAAAAGGATTTCTCTTTATTATTGTTGTGGCTCATGTCATTTTCATCAACATCAAATTTGAGCTCCATTGAATTCATCATTTTTCTCATAGGGGGGTGTGGTTGTTCTGTGAAATTGCTTTGATGGGTGATGTACTGGTCAGGGGCGCCCACAATCACTATATCAATGTCCGAGTTCGGAAGGCAAATTTCTTTATTAAAAATAAAAATGTTTTAAAAAAAAAATGAAAAAAATGAAAAAATAATTAAAATAACAAAAATAATGAAAAATTATTAAAATTAATAAAAATATTTGAAAATTATAATCAAGAAAAGTAACTAAAAACGAGAATTAATAAAATGATTAAGAATTTCGAAGAAAAAAAAAGAAAGACAATCTTTGGGAATTATCAAAAAATGGGTTTTGAGAAAAAAAAAATGAAAAACAAAAAAACAAAAAAAAAAAAAAAAAATATTTTAATTGAATGAAAAATAAAATAAAAAAAAGTATTATTACCAGTTGCATAAGACCCAAAGACTTCGATGTGAGCAGACTTCCACAGATTGCTGACGATTTTACGGATTTTGGTGATGGCCATCTCACGATAGGGACGTTGAATGAGAACGATGGAGTCAATGTATGAGGTGTAGAGCTCCATTTCTTGTGAAAGCACAATTGTTTTTGCAGATGGCTGAAGATCAAGCGATGATAAAGCGGATGTACTAACTGGACCTAAAAGGAGAAAATGAAAAAATTGTTGAAAAATAAAGGAGATTATTAATTGGAAATAGAAAAATTATTATTTTTTTTAAAAAAAATAATGATTAATTTCTTTTTGAAAAATAATTAATTTCTAAATTGAATCAGAATTTTTTTTAATAACAAAAAAAATTCAAAAAAAAAACCTCTAAATTCTCCTTCGAGACGCTTGACAGCAATTTTGTTCTTATCACCTATCCGCTTTTCTCCGTCGAGCCATGATAAGTTGTCGGTAGTGCGACTGCGGAAGTTCTTGTTGTTGTTGATAGTTCCTGGGCGAAAGTTTTTGGTGGTGGTACTTTTAAAATAAATTCAAAATAAAAAATTAAAAACAATAAAAATAAAAAAAATAATAAATAAATAATAAATAAAAAAAATAATAAATAATAAATAATAAATAATAAATAATAAAAAATAAATAATAAAAATAAAAAAAAAAAAAAAAAAAAAAAAAAATTTTACCTTGTGCGAGTAGTAACATTTGTCTTTGTTACATTAGTGTGAGTAACAGTGACATTTGTGGAAGAAGGAGGTTCGGAGATTTTTTTTGGTTTTGTTTGGTTTTGTTTGTTGGGGGGAGATGTAGGGAGGATGGACGGAAGAATGTTAGATGAAGGATTGGTCTTTTTATGTTTTAAAAAATAAATTAAAAAAAAATTTAAAAAATAAATTAAAAAAAAAAATTTAAAAAATAAAAAATAAAAAAACATAAAATATAAAAAACCTGGAAAAATTCTATGTCGTCACGAAAAAGGTTATTAGTTTCATTGCGATTGAGATGAACAGAATTTCTCCTGTTGAGCTTATTGTTAGTGGAGTTACGGGTGATGTCAAACCGTTCGTAATCCTCTTCACTGCAGTCGCTGTTGCTGGAGAAAGAGGGGTAGTAAGGCTTCGAGTCTCTGATTTTGCTCTTTGTTTGCGGAGTTTTGGGTTTTGTGGGTTGGGTTGTTTTAACAACGAAAACTGGCAATCTAAAAATTTTGAGAAGAATTTTTTTGAATGAAATTTGTTTTTTTATAAAAATTTTTATTTTATTTGGTTTTAAAAAAACAAATCTTTTTGGGATAACAATTTTTTTTTATGTTTTGTTTGATTTAAGGTTTTTGTAAAAAAAAAAAATGTGGTTTACCTATCTTCACTCTTTGTTCGGCTGAATTTAGGTTTGGTCTCTGGGGTGGTAGAGGGAATTTCTATGGAATTGATAAAATTGGGCTCTGCAAAGGAGATTTCAGAGGACTTTTCGTCATCAGAGGACATGTTGTATAGTGCTTGTTGTCTAGATTTTAAAAAAAATGATGAAAAAGTTTTAGAATGAGTTTAAGAAAGAATTTGATAAAAGAATTTGATAAAACAAAAAGTATTTTTGAACGAATAATAAAAAAATTTTAAATAAAAATAGT
The DNA here is from genome assembly GCA_024220525.1 of Cochliopodium minus. NCBI lineage: Eukaryota > Discosea > Himatismenida > Cochliopodiidae > Cochliopodium > Cochliopodium minus. Next base: position 96,877 of record JAMYWO010000159.1, read on the forward strand.
AAAAAAATTTAAATAAAAAAAAAAAATATTTGTTGCACTCATTAAAGAATACCTAAAAGAATCGTTAATAGGTTTTGTCAAAGAAGAAAACCACAAAGAAGGGACATTTAGTTGTCCTGCAGATTTTCTCTTGGGGTTTCTCTCAGTGCGATGATAGATAGGAGAGTTTTCCCGTTGTATCCACGTCGACGCGTTTGTGGTGAAAAGCAGCGGGTCTGATTGGACCCCAATCTCATTGGAGGGGAAGTTGGATTGATTCATGTAGTTTTTTGATTGCATATTAACATAATTGTATCTAAATTGTAAGAAAAAAAAAAATTACAGAAAAATTAATAAAAAGAATATAAATCAATTCAGTAAATCGATAATTGGATCAATTTTAATCAATACAATTGTTATTAAAGATAATTTGATCTCATTGATAAATTATATAATTAGACAAAAAAATTTTCAATCACAAAAAAACAATAATTAAAAAAAAATATAATAAATAAAAAAAAACTGATCAGTTTAAATGGAAAAAAAAAATGCTAACCTCCCAGAAAACTTCTTAATAGGAGAACTGTCCTCGTCACTTGTACTCTCTTCAAAACTGTTAGAAAAAGAGTAGCTTTGAGGACTCTCTTCATTGATGGTACCGTAGTTATAGATGTCATAGTTGCTGAAGCTGTGGTTGTTGGCTCCGCACACCTCTGCGTAAGATTTGTTTGGTAAAATCGGTTGAGAATTCATTCTCTGCTTGATCAAAAGTTCTGGTTTTGTGCCTTCAATCTTTTATTAAAAAATTTTTCAATTGGAAATTAAATGATTCAAACAAAATTTTAATTAAAAATAAAAATAATAAATCAATCCTATTTAATTTTATTTTTATTATTTAACTTTTTTATTTAAAAAAATTTTACTTTCTTTTCAGGGTTCTTGTAATACCTAGTTTTGTTGCTGCTTTCAAGAGTGGTCTCAGAACGCTTGCGCTCGAATCCCAAATGATCAGAATCAACAGACTTTTCGAGCTTTTTGGTTTTTTTCTTCTCGATGTTGGAGTTGGAGATAAGCTTCCACTTGTTGGTGGCCTGTTTGGAAGGAACTTTAACTAAAGGAGGAGAATTGGAGCCACTCAAAGTGGTTTTGGAGACCTTGGTGAGCTTTTCGGTGGTCCTGGAACGAAGCCTTTGGATTGGTTTGGTTTGAGGTCTGCTTCCCGAAGTGGATGAATCTGATTTTTCTACTGTGGAAGAGGAAATGAGATGATCTCTGCTATCTGTTTGAGAAACTTGGTCGATCGCAATGGAAATGTTCACATCTTCGAGATCTCTGAGATTTTCGGGGTGATCATCTGATAAATCAGTGCTTTCATCATGTTTTTCTACCTTGGAAACATTTGTATCATTTATGGAATGTTCCATTTTCTGCAGGAGATTTCTTTTGCTCTCTGTATTGTTCAGTTGGTTGAGGTTGGAAGACTTTGGAAAAAGATCCTTCTGGGAAACTAGTTGTTTGGGCAAAGATGCTTCCCTTTTATCATCAACATTGAACACCTCCCTCCCTCCTTTCTTCTTGGAATTCTCAAGCACCTTATCGTTGATCTGTTTTTTGGGCATCAACTCTTTCTGTGAAGTTTCTTTTTTGAGTATCTTAGGATCATTTTTAATTTTGGACAAAGAAGGAACATCTTTTTTTTCTACTTTGTTTTTGTTATTAGTATTACCAGTATTGGCAGGAAGAATTTTTTTGGGGATTTCCTTGTTTTTTTTGTTGCTGGGCTTTTTCTTGTTGGCTTTCTTTTTTTTCTTCGAGGTACTGCTCTTTTCGTTCATAGTAAGTTCCTTAAAGAGCCTTTCTTGTTCCAAACGGATTTTCTCAGATTTGATCTCTTGCAAAATAGAACGGAGAGTACGATCCTGAGCAGTGCCAGCTCTCAAAGCAGGCGAATAAAAAAGCATGTCTATGAACTTGTCGGAGCTTAAATCTTCCAGAGGAGAAAGAAAGGTGTTGGTGTGAGAAGGTATATAAGAAGTGTATACTTTATAGTTTTTGTAGTTTGATAAATCAATTAATCCAGCCAATGATTGCAATAATCCAACATAATCTAGTTTTTCAAAGCTATTAGCAACACTTTTTTTCAGAGAATTATACATTATCTGTTTCATTTTTTTCTTGAGATCTATGTACACTATATTCTTTCTTTCCTGTAAGGATAATTTCTTCCAAAATACTTTGATTTCTTCCAAATTCTTTCCTCCTGCATCTTTCATTTCGATTGATCTTTTTTTGGGCGAAATTTCTTTTCTTGGATCATAAATACTATTATTGTCCCAAAAATTTATCCATAACAATCTTTCAATCTTATTGGCAATATAACTTGCAGCTGTGACATAACCACTATTCTCATGCCATTTATTATGTAGTAGATATTTTCTTTCTGATGCTATTTCAAGATCAGGAAGTTCTGATAAAAATCCACAAAATGAAACCACCTTTAATATTTCTTTCAGTTGCTTCATATTTTCAAATAATTTTGGATTTATTGTCCAAGAATCCAAATATTCATTTGTATCAAAGAACAATATGCTATCTTCTAGTATCTCACAACATTTTATCAATCGAGAATAATCATTATCCAGATAATGTAATTTTTGTTCAGAACAAAATTGAGGACAATTCAGTTGTCCAAATATACTTTTTATATTTTTGAATATTTCAATTTTCAAAGTTATTATTCAATTTTTACCTTGATGTTTGATTTGTCCCTGTATCTTTGTCAAAAATATCATAGAATAATCTTGAATGTCTTTGATATTTTGAAATTCTAAGAGAAGATAAAATATCCAACAATATGGTTGTATCTCTTTTATCAGTTTCCACAATAATCTTTTTTTTTTCTGATTTTGACAATGATATGAACCAATCCCAAACTCTATGTTGTTTGAATTGTTTTTTCTTTGATTTCATAAGTACAAATTTTCTTAAGATTTTTTATTTTTTAAATTCCAAAGAATATTTGGTATTTGTATCTTTTGAGGCTAATTCTCCTTTAAAACATTTTCAATCTTCAATGCAATTCTATACATTCAAATGGTCAGATATTAAAAAAAGAAAGATTTTTGGTAAAACTCTTTATATAATTTAATTTTTATTTATGCAAAATATATAAGGGTAAATAATTTTATTGATAATTAAAACAGATCTTTAATTATTTGTTGGTTTGGTGTTAGAGTTTTTCTTTGGGGTTGGTCTTCCTTCTCTAAATCCATTTTTAAATCTACGATGTACATCTTTTAAGTGACTCATTCTTCCAGTTCCGGTAGTTTTTCTTCTGATAGATTTCATAGAGTGATTTCTAAAATTTGTAAAGTTTTTTTGAGATTATTTCTTCATTACTGATTTTGATTTTACCTTCTAATAGTTTTAGCTGCAGGATATGCGCATGAACCGCATCTTCCTCTTTGAATATGGAAGGTTCTTTTTCCACATCTTCTGCAGAGAGTGTGTACTTTATTGTGTCTTTTACCGAAACTTTGTGTACCTTTTTTAAAGATTATATAAATAAATATAAAAAAAATATAAATGAATCATTTTGTTTATAATTTGTATGAAAGAATGAGACATAATTTTCCTTTATGAAGTCATTTGATAAAGTTTTTTTACCCTTAGTCATTTAATAAATAGCGATTACCTATACAAACTATTATTTTAAATTTTTGGAAAGAATCCTTTATTTTTATTTACCCTGATTTTTTTTTATATATAATTAGTTGTTTTTATAGATTTTTTAAAATAAAAAATAAAAAAAAAAATATGTTTGATTAAAAGTAGGAACGTTACATTAATAAAAATAAAAAAAAAAAAAGTTTAATTCCCATTATTTTCCAAATCAACTCAAATATATCCTCTTCATTCAGAAATTTGAAGATTTCAAATTTATATTAATCTGGATGATTAAATGAATAGATTTTGCTAAAGAAATAATTTATATATTCGTTTTGAAAAAATAAAATGGAAATAAAATATTTTTTCTTATATCTATCTCTTGTTCTGTTTCCAATATTGAGAGGAGAAATTGTGAA
>JAMYWO010000160.1:0-79982 GCA_024220525.1 Cochliopodium minus
TCAAAGTTTTTGACTTGTTCACCAAAGTCAAGGCAATTCTCAAAGTTATTGTACACAATTTCCCAATAATTCTTCCAGATTGTCCAATTATAGATCCAATTGAAAGTGTGGTTTGGGTTGTTTCTGTTGAAGAGTGAGTCTTTTCTTTGTAGTAATCAATCTTTCAACTCGGAAATTTGAGAAACAGTTTAAGAATGTTTAATGTGAGATAATATTTCTCTTCAAGGAAACTCCTTAGATCTCCCAATGTCATTTTTGGTTATTATTCAGTTCAAATGATGTGAAAGCCAATATTCAAAGAGTATGTCTTGAGTTCTGACGGATTTGTGTTGTTCTTGGTTTGCGAAAATTTGTTTTTTTTTGCTGTGTTTTCTTGGTGTTGTTTTAGGTTATTATTTTGTTTTAGTTCAATCCAGAGTAAAAAACAAATGGGATAAAATGGCTAATATAATCTCTGCTGTACTATGAGAATTAACAACATTTACTAAATAAACCACCAGTGTTAGCAATAGAAGATTTATTCCAAATGACAAGCCTAGTCTTTCGAAGCTGACATGTGCATGAATCCGCCATGTTAACAAATGATTTATAATGTAAATAACTCGAATTGTAAAAATTTCATTAATTAAGAAGCAGGGAGAATGATCAATATAATATAATTTAATTTGGTTTTATAAAAGAAATTTTATTTTGAAAATATTTTAATGGGATTGAACAATATCTGCATTCATCGCAAAGCAAATCATCCAAAAAAACATTCACAATCGTGAAAAACTATTCGAAAATAGATTTATATCAATTATATTTTGTTCTCTTTTTCATCAAGGGTAATACTCAATTCATTATTCACACTTTTGTTACTATTTTTTACTTAACTCTATTAATGTCTGACTATAATGTTACTGTTGTTTTGTTATTGTTGCTATTTTCGCTATCAAGAAGGAGGTTTGAGTGATTATCCGAGTGGTTAGAGGAGTCAGAGGGGAGAGAGGGTCATGGAGATCATTCTATGTAAAGGAGGTCTTTTGATTTAATTTTCGGAGAGGAGATAACAAATCCAAATTTATTTCATCATTGTTTCCATTATTATTATTGAGCATCTCGTTTGAAAGTGTACAAGTCATTTCCTTCTTCGCAAAAAAGATTGCAATCTGTCGAGAGTTTCTTGAAATAATTTGATCTACGTTTTTTTTCCAAGATTGTGTCTTCTTAGAGTACTTTTTTGTCAAGTCTTTTGTAGTCGTGTTCGGTGACCATGTATTCATTGAAATCACTCGCAACGATCACATTTGTATATTCTTTTCTAGGGTATTGGTGCTGAAGTTAGGGTTGCTTTTTAGGTTGGGATTAAAGTAGGAATCAAATATGAAAGAAAAGTTATTCTTTTTCAAAGAGATAGTTGACTCTGTAATCATTCCTACTTCGATAACTCTTTTGAAAAGTTTGTTAAAGATTTTAGGAATGATAGTGGCGACGCCATGCCTAGCAGGTCCAGTAGTAAATTTGTTGCAAAAGATCAAGAAACTTTTTTTGGTTACTTGGTTGATGTTTCTGATGAATCTTTTTGCCAATAAGTTTTGTTTCCTTCAAATAATGATATTGTTTTTGACGATCAATGAATTCAGCATACTCTTTTTTTGACTTTTACATTGTTTATTTTGTTCATATTGCCAATTCCTGAGCTCTCATTTGTTTTGATTACCATGTTTTTGTCAGATTTAAGATTCAACAATACCTTTGTCCCCTTGCAGATTAAGATTGTTATCCATGAGGTGCATATCATCAACGCATTGTTTAATCCCTTGAACGTTTACTGTTAGAATTGAGATTCACAAGGATTGTGTACCCCAACCTTTGTTCTGGTGGGAGAAATTTTGGCATTCTTACCGACAACATCTTTGTTATTATTATTATTAACTTGATCAATAATTTTTTGACCAAGGATTGAAATGAGTCTGTTTTTTTTGACAAATTTCATGTGATTCAAAGAAGAAAAAGTTGGCAATTTAATACCAAATTTAATGAGCTAATCTCCTTCATTGAAGAGGTTGGTGAGTCTGTTGGTGAGAATTTCGTATTTCTTTTTTTTCTTTTGTTATTTTCCTGAGTTTGTTTGATTTGAGTAAGTTGGAAGAAAAGATTATGAAAATGGCAAGTTATGAAGAAAAGATTAAGACTTTTCTGATTCCAAAACGATTTGTAAATATTATCAAAAAGTCACTTAAATTTTTAAATTTTTCAAATGAAAAAAGAAAAAAAGAAATGAATGAAAAGAATGTTTGTTATTTAAATTGTTATTTAATTGTTAACAATAATGAAAGATGCAAAAACTTGTATACAATATTTTTTAGTTTTTGGTATCACGAAACCATCTAAACCAAATAGTGAAACCAATAGCACCCATCAAACAAAGCATAATAAAAACGAGAATACATTTATTGGTTGCAACACGACGAGACATATTAATGAGCATTCTTCTGGATTTACCCATATTCTCATCGATTTCATAGAGTTTATCATTTGATCTCTCTAAGGTGGATCTATCTTGGCTTAATCTAGTTAAAGTGTTGATACCCATTTCCTCGTTTTCAAGACCCAATCTTCTCGCATTTTCAATACTTCTATTTGTTTCTTCCAACATTTTATCTGAATCTCTTATTTTTGATCTTTGCCAATTTTCACCTGCTTCTATATCATCGTTATTATTCAAACTGTAGAGATTTCCAGAAGATGGGTTTATTTTTTTTGTGTTATTTTTGATTTTTTCTAGGGTTTCTTGACATTCTCTCACTTTCCCTTGAAATCCAAGACCATAAGATAATTGTTCCATATTCTTTACTGTTTGTTCTGCATAATTTATTTCTCTTTGAATTTCATTCATCAATGTCTTCTTTTTCTCTTTAAAATAAATAAATATTCAATGAATTTGTATCCAAATTTTTAAATCTATAATATTTATACCTCCTTGTTGTTGAGATACATTCTTCATCTTTCTATTGATTGTATTTATTGCAGAATCAAATTCATTTTCATAATATTCAAAATTTTCCATTCCACTTTTCCCAAAAGTACAATTTTTTTTATTTTTTGGTTTACTTTTATATTTCAAATAAAGTTTCTTTATAATTAAAAGATGTTCAGTGATATTAAAATTAAAGGAAAGAGAAATAGATTTTGAAATTATCTTTATTTATATAAATTTAAGAGAGATCAATGAAGATATCCAGGGACCTTGATTTTTAAGAAAATGATCGATAAATTATAAGCAATAACAATTGCAATAATTGCAATTGAAACCATTATAGTTTTAAATCTAATTGGAAATTTATCTTTTGATGCAAGATCCATCACTATAAAGCCACAAGCACCAATTACAAAAAGACCTCCAGCAGATAAACCTTCAATAATATATTGTGCATTTAATCTATGTGCTAAAATGGCAACTGGTCTAACATGATTTCCAACTTTTTCTTGTCCCATTGATGGTGGTTGATTAATTATATCATAAATAATTCCAGATACAACAATGAAATATGAAAAAATCATAATAGCCAATACAACAAATTTGTTTGGCATGGAAAATGATGGAGATGTAAGATTGAGTTTAGGTGGTCTGAGAAATTTAAATAGGTGATCAAATATTACTGACATTTGTGTTGTTATAAATAAATACTCTAATTTTTTTTTTTATATTATTTTTCTTTTTATGCATCCTATTAATTTGTATCCAATGATTTTTTTTTATAAATTATTAAAAAAAATAGTAATTAAATTAATATAAAAAAAAATCATAGGTAATATATTGCTAACAAGGAGAGATGACTACTGAAATCAAGAAAAAAGAACAATTCACCCAAGAACAACAAAAAGTACATAGAATTCGTATCACTTTATCATCAAGAGATGTCAAAGCTCTCGAAAAAGTTTGCTCTGATTTAATCACCAAATCTAAAGAACAAAAATTGAAACCAAAAGGACCAGTTCGTCTCCCTACCAAAATTTTAAAACTCACTGTACGTAAATCTCCTTGTGGTAATGGTACATGTACCTTTGATCGTTTCGAAATGAGAATCCATAAAAGATTAATCGATCTTCAAAGTCCATCTGAAACTGTCAAAAAAATTGTAAGTTCTTCAGATAAATAAATATCAATATAAAATATTAATAATATACAAAAATAAAAATAGACATCAATCAATATCGAGCCTGGTGTAGAAGTTGAAGTTACCATCGCAGAAAACTAAATGATTTCTTTTTAATATTTAAATAAACAATTATAATTCAAAAATATTGTTAATTTAAGCTTTTGATTAAAAATTTGGGACCTCAAAAATTTTTTTTTCAATATTCATTGTTTCGATAAGAATTTTCTATCAAATGGTTGAGTATCTGTTTTACAAGATGAAAACTAAAAAAATTGTTATAAATGAATTTTGATTATCTTAGTTCAATATTTTAATTTAGAAGTAAATTTGGACCAAGGTTTGAGTTGTTCGCCCATAGCTTCAACTAAAAAAATCCCACCTATTACTAAGAACAAGTGCCACAATCCATGGTACAATCTAAGATAATCATTATCTTCATTCAATCCAAGAGAAAAGAAGAAGAATGCAAATCCTAAAACTATAAATCCAATCAAAGTTTTTCTTTTATCCATTTTTGGTAATTTCCATCTCTTTATAATCAAAAATATCAACAGAAATAAGGGCAATAGAATTGGTATGATGGTATTGATCACATTCCATGGTCCTTTTTCTTGAAAAAACGCGGTGAGTCCCATGAAAATCCATTTCACAAAATTATCGATTTCTTTATTTTCTATTTCCATAAACTTTATTATCAATGTTTGGAAGCTTAATATTGCGAATACATTATCCAATCTATGCCAATTTCCAGGATTCATACCCAAAAGCTTTATTGGTGAAAAATTTCTAGCAGATTTATAATAGTTGGCAGTATTTTCAACATCCGACCTTATTAGAAGAAAGATCAATCTATATTACAATTTGAAATTAATCCAATATACCAATGATATAAAAAAGAACATAGGAGAGTGAATAAAGCAATTGTTAAGAAATGAAGATCTTTTACTTTCCATCTATTATATATCAAATAAATTGAAGGGATATGAGTGAATATAACAATTAATAAAGCCATTTGAAATTCATTGGTGGTTTCCATTTTTTTTATAAGTTTTTTGATTCAAAAAAAAAAAAAAGATTATTTATTTTTTTTTTTATCAAAAAGATGTTTGATATCTTTTGATTTGTTGACATAATGTTGAGGAATTTTTCCATAAATGTCAGGGAGATCTTTTTTGATACCATTCACTTCTAATAGAAAAGAAACAATGTTCTGAAAACTTTTGGAAACAGCAACATGCAAACATGTCCATTTATGATTTGTAAGGGCATTGACATCAGCACCTTTTGAAACCAACCATTTCACTTTTTCTAAATCATCAGAATTTACTGCCCAGTGAAGAGGAGACCAACCAGAAATGTCTTTTAAATCAATCAAATCTTTTTCATTTTCATTCAATTCTTTTCCAAATTTAATTTTCCAAATAAATTCTGAGAATCTTTTTTTCTCTTCAATTTCTTTCTCTGAAAAAAACCCCTTTTTTTCTTTTTTGTTTGTTTTATTACTCGTTTCATTTTTCGATTCACTGGTAGAATTATTTTCATTATTTTTATTTTTCACATTTAAATTTTTATTTGATTTTTTAATTGAGGAGATATTTGGGGAATTCATTTCTCCTTTTTTGGAATTAAGATCTTCTTTTGAAAAAGATTTATCAATTTTAATCACTTTTAAACTCTTTTTACTTTCACTTTTCATATTATTTCTACTTTCTATTATCTTTATGTTTGTTATTGTGTTTTTCATATCACCATTGTGACTATCATTGATTCTATTATTATTATTGATATCAATATTATTATTAATATTATTATTATTATTATTATTATTTTCATTATTATTATTATTGATATTATTTTCATTATTATTATTATTATTATTATTATTGATATTAGAAGTAGGAGAGAAATGGGATTTGACGGGAAAGTTTTGATAAAGATCTGTTTTTCCATCATCATCTTCTTTGATTGGTGTGGAGTTGTTAGAGAAGGCAGTGGAAGGGGTGATGGAGGAGGTGGTAGATGAGGAATCATTGTATTGTTTGCTTAATCTTTGGATTCTAAGCAAATTGGAGATGGGTATTATCTCTTTGTTTTCTCCTTCTTCTCCTCCTCTCCCTTCTCCTCTCCCTTCTCCTCTCCCTTCTCCTCCTCCTTCTTCTTTTTCATTACTTTCATTTTCATCCTCCTCGACTTTTTTTATTTTATTCTTCTCATGGAAAGGGATTTCATCTTTTTTGTTGACTTGATAGATACCCTGATAATTATTATTATTATTATTATTATTATGATCGATATCCTCATTTATATCCTGATTAATACCAAGTTTATTATTGTTTCTGAAAGAGGTGTCAATGTCATTATTGATACTGATGATAATCTTCTTTTTGTTTGTTTTCAGATTGTTTTGATTACTTGTATTTTTGGGATGAAGGAGATTATGGTTGCTATTTGATCTTTTGGGATCATCGAGAGAAAAAGAGATCATGTTTTTTTGATAGAGTTTGTCCATGTCATTTTCAATTTCTTCCATTTCTTCTTTTTCAATAAAAAAGAGATCTTCCATTTCTCTTTCATTTGTTTTTTTCTCTTTCACTTGTTTTTCCCTATCATCATCAAATTCTATTGATTCAATTTGGTAAGAAGTTTCTTCTTCATTGGAGGCCTGATAATATGATTCTTTTGGCACTTGCAATCTATTTCCCTTCTTTTTTCTATTGATAGGTAAAATTAAATCATTTCTGTCTTCTTTACTATTATTTGTGGAGATGTCTTCCTCATCATTTTTTGATTCTTTATCATCATTTAGGAGATGCAAAGAGATTTTGATTGATTTTTTTTTAATTTCCTTTTTTGTTTTTATTTCTTCAGACAAATCCTCAGAAGAAGAAGAGCTATTATCCTTTCTTTTCATTTCTTGCATCATGATACCATTTATCTCTTCTGAATTTCTTTTCATTGGAAATCCGAATTTGTCTCTAATATTCATGTTTATTTCTTCTGTTTCAAACATTTTTTTTTTTTTATTTTCAATATCTCACTGAGAAAAAAAAAAATTAAAAAATGGGTAAATACATATATTTGAATATCTGAGTAACTTTAAAACTTTATTTTAAATAGATACTCTATTTATACAGTATTTGAATGAATTAAATAACGAAACAGCAGCTTTGGAGAAGAAATATAAAATAGAATATGACTTTAAAGAAGAATCTATCAATGATTTCAAAGAAATATCAGAAAGAGAAGCGAATAATATCAAACAAAGAATAAAGGAAATAGAAAAAGAAGAAAATTATCAAAAGATTTACTTGAAGAAAAATTCTGAAGAGATGGAAAAAACAATGATTCAATACTTGCAAATCATTCAAAATGAGAAGCTCAAAAAAGAAGAAAATTTGGAAATCAAAACTAAAGAATATAAAGAAAGAGAAGAATCCCAAAAAAAAGAATATAGAGAAAAAATTGACGAGATAGAAAATGAATTAAAGCAAATAGAAAGATCCAAAAAAGAATTGATAGGTAATATTTTTCATAAAATGAAATAAAAATAATAAAAAATTATAACATAAAATGAATTAATTATATATAATTTAGGTGAAACTTCAAATAAATCCCTAATATGTTCTTTAATCACCTTTTATTGAAATAAATGGGAGAATTAAATTAATAATTTTATGTTTAGAAAAAATAGAAAAGATGATTGAAAATAAGAAAGAAGATAAAGAATTGTTAGAACAATATGAGCAATTAAAAGAAAAGATTAAAATGGCAACGAAAGAAAAAGAGGATCTTTTGAATGATTTCCTTTTAAAAGGGAAAAATGAAAAACAATTCCTCAATCTCCCTAAAAATGAACTCTTTGATCTCCTCAACAAGCTCAACAAATCCAAAAAAATGCAAGTAAAGATGGAATGCAATGTCACTCAAGCCAATGTCGGAGATAAAGTAAAATTTAATTCCATTTAATTTCCAATTTTGTATTGAAAAATTAATGAATTATTGATAAAAAAAGGTGAAGTTGAAGTATGAGATAATGAAGGGAGAGAGTTCACAAAAAGATTACATAGGTTATTATAAAAAGACCAGACCAAACGACTCTAGTGATTATTATCAACTGATACCTACAGGAGGGAAAAAAGAAGGAGAAATTGAAATCAACATTCCCAATAAACTTGGTATTTGCCATTTCCGTTTTTTTTCCGGTAAAAAATTGTATGACACCGTTTCTTCCTCTCCTTCTATCATTGTACCTTTTTCCTCTTTTCCCTCTTTTTATTTTTTTTTTTTATTTAATTTTATTAAAATTTATATTTCATGTTTCATTTATTTTGTTTATTTAATTTATTAATTTTAAATTTGTTTTAAATTTGTTTTATTATACATTTTACTTTACATTTTGGTTTTGTTTTACTTTTTGATTTATTTAAAGTATATTTTATCAAATTTAATAAAAAAAGGTGGGGAAAACAGTAAAGTTTGAAATAGAAGAAGATAAAGATAAAATAAAAGTAAAACTTACTTCTCTCAAACCCAGTGATCCCGTCACCAACTGGGATTGGATTGGTCTCTACAAAGAAGATGTCATCCTCAACCAAAACACGTAAAAAAAACTAAAATTTTTAAAAAATACTAAATAAATAATAAATAATAAATAATAAATAATAAATAATAAAATGAAAAATAACAATAAATAATAAATAATTAAATAATAATTAAATAATAAATAATAAATAATAACTAAATAATAAATAATTAAATAATAAATAATAAATAATAAAATAACTAAAATAATAAATAAAAAATTAAAAAATAAAATAAAAATAAAAATAAAAATAAAAATAAAAATAAAAAATAAAATAATAAAATAATAAATAATAAATAATAAATAAATAATAAATAATAAATAATAAATAATATATAAATAAATAATAAATAAATTTAAAAAAAAAACTTAATTTAATTTTTTTATGAAATATATATTTCATGGCACAGGTATGAAGAAGGAATGTTTTGTGGAAATACGAATATGGAGAATGTATTTAAAAAACCAAAAATACCAGGAAATTATCTCTTCAAATTCATCCCTTATGGTGCTGTTTGGTCTGAAACTTGTTCTTCTCCTCTCCTCTCCATTCCGTATAATTTTTTTTGTTAGAATTTAAAATGACATTACATTTTAGTGTATATATTATATTTCATTTTACATTTTAGTGTATTAATTTTTAATTATATTACATCTTGGTATTAATTTTAATTATAACATGCAATTACGTAATATAATGTTATAATATTCTAACAAAATTTTTTTTTTTTTTTTTAAATTAATTTTTAATATTTTACATTAAAAAAAAAGAGACGAAGATTATTTGATAGCAGAGACAGATGTGATAAAAGTGAATTCATTTTTGAAGATATCATGGAAGATCATATCAAGAGAATTAACACATGATGATTTCATTTTGGTTACTTCCCTTTCTTCTCCTCATCTTCCCCTCCCCAACAATAAACGTACCACTCGTTCCACTCTTCCCTCCTCTTTTCTCAAACTTCCCACTACTTTTCCTCCTGGTACCCCCCATTTCCTTCCTCTCCTCCCTCTTAATTTTTAAATAATTTTTTATTTTAATAGTATTCATTTTGATAATATTTATTTTAGGAATATTATGTTATTAATATTTATTTTAATAATATTTATTTAATTATTTTAATTATTTTTGTTAACTATTTTGTTCATTTTATTAATATTTATTTTGTTAATATTTATTTTATTAATATTTATTTTATTAATATTTATTTTATTAATATTTATTCTAATTATTTTTGTTAACTATTATTTTGTTTATTTTATTAATATTTATTTTAATAATATTTATTAATGAACTTTTTTATTGTTTAAGATTTTATTTTAATGTACTTATTAATGAACTTTTTTATTGTTTAAGATTTTATTTTAATGTACTTCACTATAAAAAAATGTTTATAAAAAAATAGGGACATACATGATAGATTTTTATTTGAAAAAGGATTCAAAAAAGCCATTTAAAACGATAGGTCCCATTGAATTTTTACCTTCTGACTCTTCTTTTTCTGATACCTCTAATACCTCTTCTACAAGCAGTGTATCTTCTTCAACAACAATAATAAAAAGTACAGAAAAAGTATTTGATGAAAATTCTGTTTCTTTCATCAAATCTAAACTCCTTTACTCCAACACCAAAGTAATTCTCCTTCTTTATCATCTCCTACTACATTATATATATATATATATATATATTTAATTTAATTTTATTTAGATTTTATTTAATTTTATTTAGATTTTAAATTTTATTTATGTTATTTTATATTTTTATTTTTATTTAATTTAATTTTTAAATTTTATTTATGTTATTTTATTAATGTTATTTTATTTTATTTTATTTATGATTATTTCTATTATTTCATGAGGAAAACATAGGGCATTTTACGAGGAATGTGCCAGATAATCTTTTGGAAGTGGGAGTTGATGAAGAAATTCTTTTCCAGAAAAAAATAAATCACCTCTTTTGTTTGGGAAAAAATGAAAAAGTAATAAAAACACAAATAAAAAAAAATAAATAAAAATAAAAAATTTTAATTAAATAATACAAATAAATTAAATAATACAAATAAATTAAATAATACAAATAAATTAACTTTTTAAACAAATTAACTTTTTTATTTTTATTATTTTTTTTTGTTTTTTTTTTAATTTTATTTTACTTTATTTATTGAAACCAAAAAAAAGACAGGGAAGGTGGGAAAGTACATGGGAGAATTTACAGAGAAGAGAGTGGATTACCATGCTTATTTAAAAATACTCAGTAATTTACCAAACACCAAAGCTGTTTTTGTGGGAGACCAACTTCGTTTTTTACAAAAAGGTTTTCACGTCTCTACCCTCTCCTCCCTCTCCTCCTCCCTCTCCTCCTCCCTCTCCTCCTCCCTCTCCTCCAATGACAGCAATAATAATAGTTTTATTCAAAACAATAATAGTAATAATAACATTAATAATAACAACAATAATAGTAACAATAACATTCCCAACAATAACAACAGTTACATAAACAACAATTCATTTATTTTAAATAACAAAACAATCACAAATTTTAACAAAAATGTAATAAAAATTTCCTCTACCACAAACTCCTCCTCATCTAACAACACTTGTTCTTCACAAACAATAGAAAAGATGTTTGAAGAAATGGAGCAATTTTACAAGAAACCTCTTTCCTTTAAATTTGTAGATTTCAATTGTCAATTGTTTGATTCTGATTTCACTGAAGAGAAGAGAATAGGAGAAGTGATCCAAACAAACAACCTCTTCTTTTATCTCTGCTATGCTCGTTCTGGTTGGGAGAAAGAAACAGATCCTCTCTTCTTTTATGTTTATCAATCCCCTTTTGAGGATTCTGACAAAGCTTACGAAGATTTCAAGTATTCTTCTTCTTTCTTACAATTAGAAGCTATTGCTTATCACTTTAGAAAATCTTATGATTTTGTCAAATCTTCTATCAATCCCTTTTTTTGAATCTTAATCCAGTTTTTAATTAAACATTTATTGTCAGAAAACTTAAGAATTCTTCATTCAAATAATATTTTTTATTTGGAAAAATGGATAACAAGTTAATATTATAAAAAAAAAAATAGGCGATTAGAATGATTGAAAAAGGAACATTTTATGATCATAAAACCTACAATCCAGCATTTAAAAGAATAGAAGCAAATTTTGATACAGGTGAAGAATCATGGGTGAATATATTGTAAAATTATGAAAATATAACAAAAATAATTTTTTTTTAAAAAGGATTTAGGAACATTTATGACAGCAGGAATATTGATTGGATTTGGATATATGTTTACCAAAAAAATAAAATTATCATCAACAAAATTGTTCAATAAAGCAAGTATTTTGGTAAAGGGGGAGAAAAATGTGAACCCAAATATTGATATAAAAGCAAATGTAAAAGAAAAAGAAAAAAGTCAGGTGAAAAAATCTTTAGAAAAATTGATGAATGAATTTCCTGGTGGATTCGAATCTAAAATGTCAAGAAAAGAAGCATCCAAAATTTTAAGTTTAAAAATATCAGCAACACCAAAAGAAGTGAAAATGGCTCATCGTAAATTAATGGCCATAAATCACCCTGATACAGGAGGTAAGGGATTTAATATTATGAAAAATTTCTTTTTTAATCAAAAAAAAAAAAAAACAGGATCTGCTTATGTTGCAACCAAAATAAATGAAGCAAAGGAAGCATTATCAAAGATATGAAGAACAAAAGATCAATCCAAACTTTATATATAATATTTATTTTGTCAAACATGAAAATAAAAAAAAAAAACAATAATAGTTTAGTTTCTCTTTTTTTGTTTATTGAATATAGGAAGCTAGTATCAATAAGAGCTGTTACATTTTCAACTCTTATTTTTTCTGCCACCTTTTCTTGTGATAAATAGAAACACTTTTAATTTTTTTAATTTTTTTTTATTTTTTTATTTTTAATTATTTTTTTTTTGAAGAAATTGAATAATCAATAATTTTTTTTTGGAGAACAGAGAAGAAGGGAGGTTTATTTACTTTCAGAGATATACTCTGGATTTTTCTTAACAACAACAACACCCTCAAGAACAGAAGAAAGAGCTATATATTCTTCA
Source organism: Cochliopodium minus (assembly GCA_024220525.1). Classification (NCBI taxonomy): domain Eukaryota; phylum Discosea; order Himatismenida; family Cochliopodiidae; genus Cochliopodium; species Cochliopodium minus. The sequence goes on from JAMYWO010000160.1 coordinate 12,816, forward strand.
GTTACAAATTCAGCTCTGTCCTCAGCGCCCAATAAGACAGGAGTGGAATAAGTTTGAAAACCGGTGATAGTTTTTGGTTTTCCAGCAAGACCAACAGTATCCACAGCTTTACCAACTCTTACATTGACAGGGACAGGATTATTGTTTTCGTCGATGGTGATTAACATTCTTGTTTCCAAAGCACACACGAGCGAATAAAGAAGATAAGGTCTTTGAAATAAATTAGTTTCGAGATCCAAAGAAGAAAACAAAGTGATGAGGATACCAGCAAGAGAAACCTTGTTGAGATATAATTTTTGGGAATGGTAAGGAGAAAGGGTGAGAGTACCTTTGCCAGAATGTAAAAGAGCTTGAGAAATTCTGACCATAAACAATTGATTTTGATCTTTATAGTAATACTCTGACAAGGAACGGAGCAATTGACCTGCACGAGAATTGTTAGTACCTGCAGAAAGAAGACCCAATCCCAAAATAGCAGAACATGCAACATTCGCATCATGATCATGAGACAATTTGGAAAGAGTGTCCATAAGAGAAACATCTGGTGTAGAAATGGAAAGCAAACCAATAGCAAGAGGACAAGCTTTACGAATCATGGGTTCACCGTATTGAAGAAGATGATCATAAGAACGCAACACCATCTTGGATCCTATTTCTTCTCCCATGGAGATCAAACCCACTCCCAAAGTAGCGATTGCTTGTTCTTTTTGTTCTTTTTCAGGATGATCAGTGCAAATAGACAACATCTTTTGAACTTTCAACACATTTCCTGTTCCTGCATAGGCACAAACTTCGATGGTGGTGATGATGGAAGGGGAGACTGCCTTTTTCTCTTCCAAAATTCCTGAAAGTGTTTCCAAAGCGATATCTGTCTCTTCTCCTTTTCCTAAAAAGATCAAACCAAGACCAAGTGCCAACAACAATCCAACACTGCTTCCCAAATCTGTTTCTGATCTTTCAAAGAAAGGATTTGTAATTAATGCATCCACTATATCGTTGTTTGCTGATGCTACATTGATCAAACCGAGTGAAAGAGCAGCAAAACTATGTTTAAAGGATAGAAATTTAAAAATTTTTAAAGATTTTTTTGAAGGAGAGAGAAAGTGAGATTATTGAAAAAAATTAATTAATTACCTGATGATGGACATGTTGGAATCGTTTTCCTCCAAAATAGGCAACAAAAGATCAGTGACATCTTTGTTTCCAGTACCAGCATAAGCGATACCAAGACCATAGATGGAAGCAATTCTGATGATATCTGCATTTTCCTTTCCAATGTTTTCAGTCAACAAACCCATAGCTCTCTCATAAGGATCTCTAATTTTATTATTTACAATCCCCACTCCCAATAACATTCCTGCTTTAACAAAGTTGTTATCAGTGTAGGAGAATGGATTCAATGCATCACATCCTGTATCATTATCCCACAAATGGATGAGACCAAGTGATGCCACTGCACATAATTGACCTTCATCTTTATGTTTATAAACCCATTTTGTATTTTTATCTTCTTCTTCGACTGTCATCAATTTATCTTTTCCAAAAGCAGCATTAATGAATCCATTCTACAATCAAAAAAAGGTCATTAAGTAAAAGTTTAAATAATCAAAATAAATTGAAAATCAAAATTTGTTTACAACAAAAGTGGATGCCAAAAACCCTCTGGAGGTATCATTGTTTGGTCTGTGTCTGGAATCAAGCAATTCGGTTCTATAGATATCTTCGAAAGTCTTTGGCTCAGAAAGTTTCAAATCATCTCCAAGAACATGATGGTACTTGCTAGCAAAGCCATTACCATTAATTTTATACAAATTCTCTTGTTCTTCATCATCTTGATCGTTGTAAATGAATTTTTGTTCTCTGGCAAGGATGAAAGAGAGTTGGATTTGCAATAATTTATCATTAGAGGATTCTTGGAATAAATTCTCCATTAATTGATTGTCCCCTATTTTGAATGCCACTCTCATTGCATTTGTCAATTCTCCAAATTTACGATACAAATCGTAAGCGATTCTCAACATATCAATATCCTCTGGCTCAGAAAGATAATGGGAACAGCTGATGAGATATAAACAAACTCTTGAATAATTCTCTTTGTCACAAAATTTTTCAATTGTTCTTGGCATTTCTATTTCTAACAATAAATCGACTGCATCTGGTTCACCATTATGCTTCATGTAAAATGGAACAATTATTTCTACCAATTCTATTAATTCTTTTACATCCAATTTTTGTTCTTGGCGAGATGAAAATTCATTTCCAATTTCTCCTGTAAGATTTCTTTTTATAGAATGGGATTAGAAAAGAATTGATTTTATTTTTTTGCTTAAAAATATATATATATATGAACACCTAAATATTTTTTCAAATTAAATTAATTATAATGTTTTTCTTTATTATCACCTGACATATTCATGTCCCCATTCTCCAATCTCTTCTCTATTTCCATGTAATTTATATTTCAAGGATTCTCTTTCATCCTCTTTTCCCATAGTCATTGCTAATACAGATAAGATATCTGCCAAATTTTTCTAATAATTGTAACAGTAATTAAATTTTTAAAAAAAATGAATTATTAAAGCATTTTACTCTATCACCATTTGAATTATCAAATGTTTCTTTGATTGTTTGATAATGGGGTCTAAGAAATTTAAGAGGCTTTGGAACTGATGTCATTGATGATGTGCTTGTTTTTATTTCTTTTTTTAAATGATCAATGGCCATCAATCTAATCCCCTCTTTTGGATCTTTTAAGCGTTCTACAGCAAGATCCAAACCCTCTTTAATCAATTTATCTTCTTCACTCTTAAAAATAGAAGCAATAAAAATCAAATATTTAAAGTTTATGGTTTTCATAAATATATACCATTTCAACTGGTTTTTCTCCAGGTTTTGTTTTTGGTTTTTCTTCATTAATATTTTTCTTCATTTATGGGATTTTTCTTTCAAATACAATTTTTTTTATTTTTATAAAATGTACAACAAAATTTTTTTTCTTGTTTTCAAAATTGATATAAAAAAATGGATACAACAAAATATCACACAACATAAAAAATTTTGCATATCAAAGAATCATTGTTATTTTTAATTTTGAAAATTCTTGGTTAATTTCAATTCAAGTTTCCTATTCATAATTTCTAGCATTTTTATCTTTTCGAAGAGATGATCCTGATTTGGGGGAACAATTAATTGTGGATTTTTAAGCAAATCTATTTGATCATGGAGGGAAAAGTAGATATCTTTGATTTGCTTCTTCCAATCAGATTCAAAATCAATTTCCATTTTCAATTGTTTGGCCAAATCTTTTATCTCTGATAAATTAATGTCTTGAGGATTGGAAATTGCATTATTATTGTTGATTTGAGAAGAATTATCTTGGATAATATTTGTATTATTGGAGGAATTATTATTTAGATTGTTTTCTGTATTTCTAATTTCGAAGGAATCAAGATTTTCGATGGGAAGAAGAGTTTCTTTAAGCACCCACTTGTGTATTTTGAGTTCTTGAAGTGTGGGTCTCAAAATAGGGTTCTCTTTGAGCATTTTTTTGATGATATTTTGAAGAGATTCATCCACATTGATTGGAAATTTCAATTCAGAGAGAATAGTTCCTTGTTGATTTGCCTTAAATGGATATGTGTTAAAAATCATTCTGTAGAGTAGAATCCCCAAAGAAAAAACATCACATTTCGAAGTATCATATTTACTTTTGTACTTTATATGTCCGCTAATCTCTAGAAAAAATTTAAATAAAAAATGTTTCAACCATAAGAAATAACAAAATCTGTTCACCTGGAGCCAAATAATTGGGAGTACCTAAAACAAAAAATAAAAAAATTTGAATTTTGTTTGTAAATCATGAAATTATACCAACAATGCTGTCTGTTGTTTGGTTTGTTTCTCTAGAAAAAAGGATAAATTTTAAACAAAAAAAATTAAAGGTTACCTCATTGTGTTAAGATCAATGATGATGATTTCGTTTCCATTCAACATGATATTGTGAGGTTTCAAGTCTCTATGCACAAACCCTTTTCTGTTCAGGTAAATCAATGCATCCAATATTTTCCTGAAGAAATGTCTACAAATTCTAACGTCAAGAAGATTGGTTGTTGTTTCTCTAGTTCCACATTTACTTACCAAGTATTCCTCTTTAATTTTTCAAATCATAACATAAAAAAAATTTAAAATTTGAAAATTGATATTTTATTTACCGAGTGAACCATAAGGTATATATTCATATATTTGGTATCTACTGTCCTTTTCTTGATAGCATTGATGTATTTTTACGATAAAAGAGGGATGTTTTTGAGACAAAAAATTTTCTTCTTTTTGGTTCATTTTTTTGGCTTTTTCTGTAATTATTTTCCTGGTATCAATAGTCTTTATCACACATACTTCAAATACTTTCTCGGTTGTTTCTATAAAACCCAAAAATACTTCTCCATAAGCTCCTTTTCCAATATAGACATTCAAAAAAACTAATTTCTTGTAATTTTCTTTTTCATTGAATGTGCAGATGGGATTTTTGGGATCTTCTTGCAATAATGAAAGAATGAATTTTCCATTTGGTGATTCTATTTTATAATAATGAAGCAAAATAGCATCCAAAATTAACTTTTTCAACAAATATATCGAATTATGATTTCTTATTTTTGCCAGAAGGTTAAGATAACTGTATATATGATTTTCTGAATCTAATTTTTGAATAATTCTTTAATGAAAGTGTATTCCCTAAATTTCATTACCTTTGGATTCATTTTCTTTCAAAAATTGAATGAATGAATCTGTCAAGTTCTCCACATTATTTTTATCTAAAAAAAAAGGATCACTATTAACCTTTTGTGCATCGATAGATTCTGAAAAATACTCTTTAAAATTCATTTTTCTTTTTTTTTTATTTTCATAAAATGTTTTGAACATTTTTATTTCTTTCATATGGTTCCAAAACTATATGCGAGATATATACATTGATAGCAGCTTTTAAATCAAAAAAAAAAAATGAAATCATTCAAAATCAAGAATAAAAATCTTTTTTCCAAATCTTTCAATATGTTCCCACAAACAGTAAATATAAATGAATCCTTTTTTAATATAAACTGACAATAATACAAGTATTTTAACCAATTCAGAGAATATAAGGTTCCAGCAGAAGAATTAAAAAAGGGAGATATTTTGGATTTCAGCCACAGTGGAAAACGTAACTATATAAACATACATTAATATAAAGAATTATATTAATTTATTATCTAGTTGTGTTAATGGAAGTGGTGGGGTATAATTTTAATAAGCAAGCCAGATCAAGAAATATAATGACTGTTGAATTGAAAGATATCCTTAAAAATACAAAAATAGAAAAGAAAGTGAGACCAACTGAAGAAATGGAACTTGCTGAAGTAGAAGAAGGAACATTCCTAATTAAATCAGCTGATAAAGAAAATTTTACAGTAGAAGATACAAAGGAATCAACAGAAAAACAAATACCAAGGAAATTATTTGAACCATTGGATGTTTATCTCAATGAAGGAGATAATGTTGGATGTACTTTCTATGAAGATCAAGCTGTCAAAATCAAATTTCCTTTGAGAGTTATCTGCAAGGTGAAATCTGTTCAACTCAGGGCTCAAGATTCATCAGGATCAGCGTAAAAAATATTAACATTATTTGACTTCTTTAAAATTTTTGATTTATAGGAAGACGGATGCCACATTAACCAATGGAAGAAAAATTAAAGTACCACTCCACATTAAAGAGGGAGAATCTATTCAGGTCAAACTCCCAGAAGAAGAATATCAACCACTTCAAAAATAATTATTTAATAAAATTTGTTTCCAATCATTTGAATATTCATTTATTGATAAGGATATATGTATTATGTATAAATTATTTAAATTTTTTTTCAGTTTTATTTTCCCTCCATTTTTTCAAATTAAAAAAAAAAAAATTGGCAAGGGGTGTAATGAACGATCATAAAAGATATGGAGGAAAAATAGACAACAGTGGTGATCCCAAAAAAGGAAAAATCAATCTACCTTTTATAAATTCTTCTGAAGATGATATTCATTGTAAAAATACAATTATAATTGTTCTTTAATTTCAAGCTTATTCATTTTAATTAGTGGAAATATGTATGAAATCGACAACAAAGATGGACAAGAAGAAAATAAAGAATATGATAAGAGAATATCTCACCAATAATACTACTCTAAACCAATTGGAAGAGATAGATAAAGTATTGAAAGAATGTAATCAATTATCAAGCAGCATAGAATTTGCCAAAATGTATGGAGATATACATCAAAAACAAGAACAAAAATATGAAAATCTGATCAAAGAAATCCAAATGCACGTTTATCAATTAACAGATGAAGATCCAAGTTTCGAGATGACAGATGGAGGAGGAATGGAAGGTGAAGAATCATCTGTAGCCTTTAATCAACTTGTATTGCCCTCCAAGAATTTGAATGAATTGTGGGATAGTTTAATTTATGAGACGAAAATCAAAGAGAATCTCCTCTCCTACATCGAAACTGCCTTTGTTTTGAGCGAAAAAGGAGTCAATCCTACTTTGATCTCTTGGAACAGGATTGTCCTCTTACATGGTCCTCCAGGAACAGGTAAAAATCTAAAAAAAGATAAAATAACTTCAATTTATCCATTTTATAAAATTTTACAAGAAATTATTTTCATAAATTTTTTATTCATTCATTTGTTTTTTTTTTTAAAATTTCTTTGAATAGGAAAAACAAGTTTATGCAAGGCTTTGGCACAAAAAGTAGCAATTAGACTTTGTGATAGATTCCAGAGCGGGCAGTTGATAGAAATAAATGCACACAGTCTCTTCTCCAAATGGTTCTCTGAATCAGGGAAGTTGGTAATGAAAGTCTTTTCAAGAATCAAGGGTTTGTGCACAAATAAAAGAAAGTTTTAAATTAATAAAATAAAAATAAAATAAAACTTAATCAAAATTAATTTAAAAGAAATTGTCGAGGATGAATCTATTTTTGTCTGTGTTTTGATTGACGAGGTGGAATCTTTGACGGCAGCAAGAAAGTCCAACGGAGTGGAACCATCTGATTCCATCAGAACTGTCAATGCTTTGTTGACACAATTAGATCAACTAAAGAAGTACAAAAACTGTTTGGTGATGACTACATCAAACATAACTGGTAAAGTTTTTAAATTAAACTTATAAACTCTTTTAATAGAATTTAAAAAAATTTTTTTTTTTTTATAATTTTCCTTTTTAAAGGTGCAATCGATTTAGCTTTTGTTGACAGAGCGGATATTAAGCAATACATCGGGTTTCCTGGTATTAACGCTACCTATGAGATCCTTTCTTCGTGCTTGAACGAGTTAATGAGAGTGCAATTGATCCAACCAAACCAACAACTCCTCCATTACAACTCCCTCAACCTTTTCCATTCCATAGAATCCAAAGAAAACAAGAATGTGATTAACTTGCAAACAGATCCATCAAACACCACTCATTCTTCTTTTTCAGATTCTTTGGGTAGTTATCCTAATTTCTTTGACAACGAAAAGAACGAAAAAGTTTATTCTGTTGAAGAGATTTCAAAGAAACTTTACTTTGTTTCCTCAGAGGCTCACAAACTTTCTTTGTCTGCCAGAAACCTTCGTAAATTGCCTTTTTTGTCTTTATCTTCTTCTTATTCTTCCAAGAAAAAGTACTCTTTAAGTCTTTTCCTTGATCTCCTTCTTTGCCAAATTTATAAAACAAAATCCGACAAAGAATTCTTCTGAATGTTTTTAATTAAATATTTTAAAAGTAAATATTTAAAACTTATTCAAATTCTTGGAAAAAAAAGATCTTTTTTTAATCTTTGGTCCAAAAAATAATCATTCATTCTACTTTTATTTTAACTTAAATGACTGCTTTGGAAGAAATTTTTTTATTAGATCAAACAATTCTGAGAATCTTTCAAAACTGATCCAATTCGATCACAACTTATTAATCTTCTGAAGAGCTGGGGTTCTTTGATATTAATTTGAAAGGCATTATTTAATACTGATTTCAAAATAATTTTCTTGTAAAAAATAAAAAAAAATGAATAAATTAAAAGAGATTGTGATATTCATTGATGATAAAGATGAAATAGATTCAAATGAACAATCCAATTATGATTACTGCAAAATTTGTGATAATGAAGGAAATTTGTTAAAATGTGAAAATTGCCCTAATTCCTTTCATTTGCATTGCCTCGATCCACCTTTGAAATCAATTCCTGAAAATAGATGGATATGTAATAAATGCCAATTGAAAGAAAAATATAATAAACCAAAATCAATGAGCAAAATAGAATCAAAGAAAATATCCAACAAAAATAAAAAAAATAAGAAAATTATCTCAAAGGAGAATACCAATATTGGAGATCAAACAAATTTGAAAAAAACAAAATCGAAAATATCAAACAATATCAACAAAAAGAATGATCTTCAACAAAATAAAGAAAAGAAAATACTCCCAAATAAAGAAAAAGAAAAGAAAAATGAAAAGAAAGGAACGGAGAAAAAAGGAAAGAAAGAAATAGAGATAGAAGAGAAAGGAACATCGGAAGAACACTTCAATTACAATTTTTGCAAAATTTGTGACACGGGAGGAAACTTGTTGATGTGTGAGAGTTGTCCCAAAAGCTTTCACATTCAATGTTTGAGCTTGAGTACTGTTCCTGAGGGTAAATGGGTTTGTCAAAAATGCCAATCGAAATATATCACCTCTTCCAAACCCTCCTCTTCTGTTTCTTCTTCAAAATTGAAGAATGATTCGAAAGTATCCACCAGATCAAAAGATTCTAAAGTAAAAGATTCGAAAGTACCTTCTAAATCAGATTCCAAGAATGATCTCAAAGGATCTTCTAAATCAGATCTCAAGAAAGATTCGAAAGTATCCTCTTCTAAATCTGATTCCAAGAAAGTATCATCAGATTCTAAGAAAGTAACCTCTTCAAAATCTTCTACATCTTCTTCCAAATCTGATCCAAAGACTTCCACATCTCATCCCAAAACGAAATCAACAGATTCTAAAACTAAGTCCTTAAACGAAAACAAGGACAGTAAAGAGAAAACATCCATAAATTACAAGAAGATCCAAATAGATTTGATCGATTCAACTGAGGAAACATCAACAAATGAGAAAGAGGGCATCACAAAAAGAGGAAATGAGAAAGAAGAAAAGCAAGCTGTCAAACCTTTAAAACAAAAAGTTCGTAGAGGAGAAGAAAGGGGAACTAAAAAACAACAAACTGCAGAAATCAAGAAGGATCTTCCACAAAAGATGTCTCCCAAAGAAGCAAAGAATGGAAATCAAAAAATAAATCTGAAAAAACCAACCAACACAGAAAAATCAACCAACAAAAAGAATGATCTTACACAAAAGAAAGAGGAGAAAGGAAAGAAAATACTCCCAAATAAAGAAAAAGAAAAAAAAAATGAAAAAAAAGGAACGGAGAAAAAAGGAAAGAAAGAAATAGAGATAGAAGAGAAAGGAACATCGGAAGAACACTTCAATTACAATTTTTGCAAAATTTGTGACACGGGAGGAAACTTGTTGATGTGTGAGAGTTGTCCCAAAAGCTTTCACATTCAATGTTTGAGCTTGAGTACTGTTCCTGAGGGTAAATGGGTTTGTCAAAAATGCCAATCGAAACAAAGCACCTCTTCCAAAGCCTCCTCTTCTGTTTCTTCTTCAAAATTGAAAGTATCCACCAGATCAAAAGATTCTAAAGTAAAAGATTCGAAAGTACCTTCCAAATCAGATTCCAAGAATGATCTCAAAGGATCTTCTAAATCAGATCTCAAGAAAGATTCGAAAGTATCCTCTTCCAAATCTGATCCAAAGACTTCCACATCTCTCAAAGCAAAATCAACAGATTCTAAGAAGAAAACAGACGTGGAACTATCCAAAGATTCCGCCAATACTTCCAGATCAGACAACAAAAGCAAAAAGATGCAAAAAGAAGTAGAAGTGATGAACAAGAGAAAGGTGAATGAGATAGAGGAAAAGAAGCAAGAAAAGATCAAGAGAATCAAAAAGTCTACCAACTTTGACGACGAGAACTCTTCTTCTTCTTCCAAAAAAGAAAATGTCAAGAAAACTTCTCAGAAAGTACAAACAAGATCCTCGACAAGGACCTACAACAACATTTTCGAAATAAACAATGAAAAGAAGAAAACAAGCAACAATGACAACAATGTTGGAAAGGAAAAGGCACTAGTAAAGAGAAAAGTGATCAGCAGCACCACTTCTGCTCGCTCTGAGAAGAAAAAAGAGAAAAACAGGAATGTGAAGAGAAAGATCGAAGTGGATTATAAAAACACCAAAAATATTTCCAATGACAGCAAAAAACACGAGCAACAAAACAAAAAGAAGAAGGATGTGAGCAATGAAAGTGTCAAGGTAGATATCACCAATGATTTTGATAACACACAACATCTTAGCATCATCAACCTTAATTTCACTCCCTCCACTCCTGTTTCCAATTTTTATGTGAGATATCATTCTGATCTGGATAGGCTCGAAGATACTGAGGAGGAGGATGTGGGGATCATCATTTTGGGCGATAGTTCGAGCTCGGAGACCATCACCTTCAAAGTCTTGGAGGATAACAATGAGAATAATACCAACAATAAAATTGATAATAATGAAAAATCTGATCAGAATGAGAATGATAGTGGAGAGATTAACTTTATAATGGATGTGAAGAATGATGACTATGAAATCTTTGATACACCCACCAATAACAACAAAAAGATCAACAACAGTGACACCAACAAAAAGAACTCGGTGATCAACCTTCTCGCAGAGGAGGAGAAGAACAACCAACAACACCAAGAGTTTTCGACGCCCACCAACAAAAAGGCAGAAGAGTGGAGCATTTCTCCTGTGTACGGCAACAGCAACAAATACAACAAAAGAAAGGAAAGGGACCCCCAAAAAGAAAAAGAAAAAGAAAAAGAGATGGAGGATAGTTTTAGTGAGACTCCTTTTTCTTCTAACAAAAAAATCCACTTGAGAGAGAGTAGTGAGAGGGTGAGGGTGTCTGTTGTTGATCAGGGTGGGGATGAGTTTGATGAGACGGAGGAGAATCCTCACTTCAACGTTTCTGAATCCTGCCTCGTTTTGGAGACTCCTCTCAACAAAAGTGTGGGGCACTTCATTAAAAATAATGATGGCAATGAAAGTGACAATAATTCCGACAATGAGAATGAAAATAACATTAATAATAAAAAAAGTATTAATAATGAAAATAATAAAAATAATGAAAATAAAGATGAAAATTGTAAGAATGAATGTAATAATACAAGCAAGAATAATGTTGTCCTTGACCTCGATAGTGAAGAGAATAATGAGAGGGTGAATAGTGGAGATAATTTTGGTGTGAGCATGAGTGAAAGTGAAAGAAAAGCAGAAATAGAAATGGAACAACTAAAAATGGAAATAGAAGTAGGAGGAGTAAAAGGAGAAGAGGAAAAATTGAGTGAGATGGATGATGATTACATTATTGATGAAATTTTACAAAAAGGAGAAGGCACAAAGATTATTGTGGATTCTAATGAAACAGAAAAAGGAGATGTGGATGTAGAAGATGTAAAAGAAGATTTAAAAGAAGATGTAAAAGAAAATTTAAAAGAATATGTAAAAGAAGAAAAGGGAGTTGAAGATATAATAGAAGATAAAGAAAAAAGAGGAGAAGGTAAAGGAGGAGAGAAGAAAGAGGATTTGGAAGTAGATATGGATGCAGAAGAGGAGTTGGAAGGGAATATAGATGAAGATGATCTCATTTATAATCCTGACAGTGAAGAACATACTAAATCAGGCAATGGACATGATCAATCAAAAAACCTAATTTTTCTACAACATCATCACCATAACCACCTTTCTCTTGAAGAACAACATCAAGAAGAAAAGAGAGAAGAAAAGAGAAAGGAAATTAGAGAGGAAGTTATAAAAGAGAAAGAAGTAAAGAAAGAAGTAGAAAAAGGAGTAGAGAAAGGAGAGAAAGGAGAGAAAGAAGGAGAAAAAGGAGTAGAGAAAGGAGAGAAAGAATTAGAAAAAGGAGTAGAGAAAGGAGAGAAAGAAGTAGAGAAAGGAGTAGAGAAAGAAGTAGAGAAAGGAGTAGAGAAAGAAGTAGAGAGAGGAGAGAAAGAAGTAGAGAAAGAAGTAGAGAAAGGAGAGAAAGAAGGAGAGAAAGAAGGATTGTGGAATAAAAATAAGAGGGAAGAAAAGGGGGAAGTGGATGGTCCAGACATGAAAGAGGGAGAAAAAGAAGTGGAAGAAGGAGAAAACAATCAAGATGAAGAAAGAGAAATAGTAGAAAAAGAAATGGGAGAAGGAGAAAACAACAACGAGGAAGAGAAAGAGAAAGAGGTGTTGAAGAATGAAAAGGTTGCGATAGAGATAGAGAAGATAGAGACAATAGAGAAGGTGGAGAAGGTACAGTCGATAGTTATAATAGAGAAAGTAGAGATAATAGAGAAAGTAGGAGATTTGGAGATGAATGATGAAGAGAGTGAAATAAAAAAAGATGAAAAAGGTGGAGAAGATGAAATGATAGACGAGGTAAAAGAAAAGAAGAAAGAGAATGAAGAAATAAAAGATATCAACAAAGACAAAGAAGAGAACGAAGAAATGGGAGATGTTGACAAAGATGATAAAGAAGAAAATGAAGAAATGAAAAAGATTAACAAAGATAAAGAAGAGAATGAAGAAATGGGAGATGTTGATAAAGATGATAAAGAAGAGAAAAACAAAGAAGAGAAAGAAGAGAAAGAAGAAACAGGGGAAGAACTAAAAGAAGGAAATAAAATAGAAGAAAAGGGAGTTATGGAGGAACAAGAATACACTAATGATAATAAAAGAGAAGAAGAGAATCATAAAGAAGAGAACATTAATAAAGAAAAGAATATTATTAATAAAGAAGAGAACATTAATAAAGAAGACAATATTAACAAAGAAGAGAATATTATTAACAAAGAAGAGAATATTAATAAAGAGGAGAATAATAAAGGTGAAGAAATGATAGAAGAAGAGACCATTAAAAATAGAGATAGCGAGGAAATGAAAGAAGAGGAAAGTAATGAAGGAAGAGAAGAGAATGAAGAAATGAAAGAAGAGGAAAGTAATAAAGAGAGAGAAGAGAATGAAGAAATGAAAGACGATGAAGACCTCGTTCAAAACAAAGATAAAAATAGTGAGGAGATGAAAGAAAGAAGTGAAGAAATGAAAGAAGGGAGTGAGGAAATGAAAGAGAAAGAAGAACCAGTAGAAGAAAAGGAGAATAAAGGTGAGGAAATGATAGAAGAGGAGGATACCATTAAAAATAAAGATAGTGAAGAGATGAAAGATGAAGAAAGTAATAAAAATAGTGAAGAAATGAAAGATGAGGAAAGTAATAAAGAAAGAGAAGACAATGAAGAAATGAAAGATGAAGAAAAAGAGATGGAAAAAGGAGAGGAGGAAAAAATGAAAGAAGAAGAAGAAATGAAAGATGAAGAGAAAGATGTAAATGAAATAAAAGAAAATAAAGAAGGAGAGGATGAAATGAAAGATGAGGAGCATACAAAGTTTAGAAATGAAGATATCAGCGGAGCAAATACAGATGCTTTCCATCCCCAAGAAAAAGAAACACAACAAGACATCCAAGAAAACAAAGAAGATATGAAAGACTACGAATTGAGTATCCAGAATGAGGAAACTAAAAACCCAACAACCATTGAACAATTCAATCCTAATTGAACCAATTAAAAGAAAAGAATTTTTTAAAAAAAGATGTTGAAGGATTTCAAATTACTATTTGTTGATTTCTAGAATTTAAAATTATTTTCATCTGATCTTTGATAATTAAAAAAAAAAAAAATGGAAAAATATGATGTCGTTATTATTGGTGGAGGTGTATCTGGCTTGAGCTGCGCTTATAAATTGATGAAGCAGAATAAAAATTTGCAGGTTTGTGTCATCGAGGCCAAAGATGTAAAATTAATTCATCCCCTTTCGAATATTTTGATCTAATTTTCTTTAGAGAGTTGGTGGAAGAACTGAGACAGTGAGAAAAGGAAATCTTTGGTGTGATGTTGGTAAAAAAGAGATTGTATTATCATTGTATTTACATTTAATCAGGTGGGCAATGGTTTGGTAGAAAATTTTTTTATCTAAACAAAAAAAAGAAAAGAAAAACATTTTAATTTGAAATTTCCCTCAAATATTTTTTTAATAATAAATAATATTTCTAAAAATAATCAATAATAGGAAAACAACAAAAGATGGCCATAGAATTAATCAAAGAATTGAATTTGGAAATGTTCGATCAATACGATAAAGGAAAATCGATCTTCCAAAATAAAGAAGGGATTATAGAATACGACCCCAACGACAGAGAAAGCGACCCATTGATCTACGTGGACATCTTATCTGAGAAAGCACAAAATATAGCCAACAACCTCAGTGAAGAAGGAACACAAAAAGGAAAGTGGCTTAAAAAAGAAATCGAATTCGACGAAATAAGGGTAAATGTTTAAAATTCTGATTTTTTTTATTTGTTTTTTATTATTTTATTTTTATTTTATTTTTATTCTCAATTATTTTTAGTTTCTTATTTTCCTTTTAAAAATATTTCATTTTTCATTTTTAATAAAACTTTGTTATCACAGTGAAAAAAAAAAAAATTTTAAAAATCTTTTGAAATTCTGTCACAAAAAAAGCTTTTCAAAATGGTTGGACGACAACAAAAATGAAAAGGGAGCAGGAGGAGAGTTAGGAGTTTCAATGGTAGGAGGTATATTCACGACTTTGATAGCATGTGAGCCGGAAGAGTACTCCTTTCTCTTTTTCCTTCATTTCATCAAAAGTTGTGAGAATTATCACGCTTTGGTTGATGTCAAAAATGGTTACAGGAAATTTAATTTTTTTAAAAAATTAAAAAAAAAATATTTTTTTTTAAAAAATTTAATAGGTGTTCAAGAGGTAGAATTCTTTTATTTTATTTCTTTTAAAATTTTTTTTATAAAATAAGTGGAGATTAAAAGGAGGTGCTCAAACTTTATCCAACAAGTTATCTGAAGAAATTTTCAAGCTGGGGGGTAAAGTCGTCTTGAGCACTGAAGTTTCTTCTGTTGAAAATCAAGGCAAAAAATGAAATTTATAAGTTTTAAAAAATGCTAAAAAATAAAAATAAAATAATAAAAATAAATTAATAAAATAATAAAATAATAAAATAATAAAATAATAAAATAATTAAAAAATAAAATAAAATAATAAATTTTTTTTTATTTAAATACAAGGAGGTGTAGTTAAAATTTTGACGAAAACAGGAAGAAGTATAGTGGGGAAATACTGCGTTTGCACTGTCCCACTTCACTTACAACAAAAAATCAACTTTGTTCCCTCTTTACCCAAGGAGAGGCTTCAACTGGCAATGAGATCTCCCATGGGGAGTGTAATTAAATGCATCTTTTTCTACAAAACTCCTTTTTGGAGAAATGTAAAAAATATATATATTTATTACAATTTTTTTTTGTTATTTTTTTTTTATTATTTATTAATTTTCAAAAGAAAAACCTGTCCGCAAACACTTTTTCGATCGTCCCTCCTGTTTCTATCGTTTTTGATGCAACTACTCATGATGAACAATACCCAGCACTTGTTGCATTCATCGCAGGAAAAAATGCACGCAAATGGGGAACCTGTAAAAAAATTTCACTAGTTTTCTTCCAATTTTTGATTTTATTACATTTTTTTTTTTATTTTTGTTGTATTATTTTAATTTTTTTATTGTTTTTTTTAAGAATTTTTTTTATAGTTCCACAAGAACAAAGAAGAAAGGATGTTGTTAATCAGTTATCACAACTTTTTGGCAAAGAGGCACTCGATTATGTGGAATACATTGAAAAAAACTGGGCAGAAGATCCGAGTATTTTTTAATTTTTATTTTTTATTTATTCAAAAGAAATTTTTTAATAAAAAATAAAAAGTTGGAGGATGTTATTTTTCGGTACCTTTGGTTAATACTTATAGCAATTTCAGTACTTAAATTTTTCAAAATTTTTTATTTTTTTTTTGATATTTTTTTCTGAGGCTTCGTTTTAAAACAACCTGTTGGAAATGTCCACTTTGCTGGAACTGAAACTGCTGACAACTGGATGGGTTTTATCAGTGGTGCTATTGAATCTGGGTATAGATGTGCTAACGAGTTGACTAACAAATTCCAAATCCAACCAAAAATCTAAACAAATTAATTTGGATGAACAAAAATAGATTTTAAGAGTTTTGGAGCAAATAAAATTGTTTTGTTTCCAAAATCGTTAGTATATTTTTTGAGAATTACTTTTGATTCTTTAATGCAATCTGTTACAAGTTTTATCAAATCCTTATTTAAAGAACAAAGATGAAATTTCAAGTGCTCAATTAAATTCCCTATATTTTAAAAGTGTTAAAATACAATATAAAAAAAATAAAAAGGTCTTTGTCAAGGATGATGATCTCAAAATTTATTCTATTTTTTTTTCTTTTCTTTCCTTTTCTTTTTTCTCAACAAATACCTATATCCTCTTGTTCTGAACTCCAAAATATAAACAGCAATAATTTTACATCCGAATATTATTTAACTCAAAACATAGATTGTTCATCAATTATCAATTTCATTCCAATTGGATCGCAATCTTATCCTTTTACAGGTAAATTGAAAAATAAAAATGTTTGAAATTTATCAAACATTTTTTATCAAATTTTATGTCGTGATATCCATACAATTATAAAAGGAAATTATTGCTTTTAATGCCTAATTGAATCAACAAATTCAAATATATTTAAATCCTCAAAAATAAAAAAACATATTTAAGGCCTTAACTAATAATATAATAATAAAATAGAATAAATATAATTTTATAAACAATACTATAAAAGGGAAATTTAATGGAAGGAATTTTTCAATATCAAATCTGGTGATAAATGCAAATTCTGTAAACAATGTGGGGATGATCTCCGTGCAAACATTTGGATGGATAACGAACCTGACACTGATTGATGTAACAATCAACGCAAGTAACGCGAGTTTCGTGGGAGCATTGGTAGGCTCATTATACTCTTCGACAATAGTATCGTACATCACCTTGAAAACATCCTCCCCTTCAAAAACCAACATTATCAACGTGGAGGGTTCTCAAATAGGTGTTGGTTCTCTCATTGGGCAAAGCTATTCCTCCACTATCAATGACATTTTTGTTCAAAACACTCTTGTGAACGCCCCTAACAGCAGTAAAAAAAAATTTATTTTTTTTACGAATATTTTTTTGAAAATAAAAAAATTAAAATTTTATTTAATGATTATTTTTAAAAATACTTTTTGAATTTTTGTCCACAGTTTTTTTTTCTAATTTTTTTATTATAATATAAATAGCGGTTGTGGGAGGAGTTGTAGGGTGCTTGTCCTCACCTTCAAATGTTACCAGTGTTTATAATTTTGGATTTCCATCGTCTCCACAAAACACTATTGTGAATGGCTCAGATGTTGTTGGTAAGCCAAAAAATTTACTAAGTTTTTTATTGTTTATTGTTTATTTTTTATTTTTATTTTTTATTTCAAAAAAAATTCTTTAAATTATTTTTTATTTCAATTATTAAAATTTATATTTTATTATTATTTTTTTTTAATTTTTTTGGTATATTAAAGGAGGTATCTTTGGCAGGACAGATGGGTTTTCTTATGGGAGCATTACCAATGTGGGTGTATCTAATGGTAAAAAATAAATAAATAAAAAATAAAAAATAAAAAATAAAAAATAAAAAATAAAAAATTAATGTAAAATTAAATAAATAAACCTTCTATTCTAGGTGTTGTAACTGGTAACACTTCAATCGGAGCAATTTCAGGATATCTACTTCAACCGTAATAAAATAGAAACTTTCTTGTTTAGTTCATTTCCTTATTTTAAAAGTTTTCAACTTTTTTTCACTACAATTTATGAGTTTTTTAAAGTTACATTTTTTTATTATTTTTTTTCTTTATCATTTTTTTATTACTTTTTTTGTTCATTGTTAATTCTCAATTTGAATGTTTTCTTTCTCTTTTTTTCAAAAAAAAAAAAAAGGTTTATTCAGAGATGGTACGTAAAATCAACAGTGAAAGTGTCAGGGCAAACGAAAGTAGGAGGTATGGTAGGAAATTTTTACACTGGAGTTGCAGTGACAATGGCAAACTCTTATTCGAAAGCAAATGTGAGTGGAATAAGTCAGGTGGGAGGTTTGATAGGTGGTCTCACCATCATTGGCTTCAATAGTTTTCTTACTGTGAATAACTTTTATTCTACTTCTTTTATTTCCAATGCCGTCTCTTTGGTTGGCTCTTCTGTGGGATTAATCGAAGGTTCAATTTTTTAATTTTAATAAATTATCAATTTAAACTAGTTCACGCTGTGAATATTCATTCAAACACATATCAATTTTTTTATTTTTTATTATTTTGATTATTTAATAAAAATTTTTTTTTTACTATTTTAATAATCAATTTAGGCTCTCTTTGCAGGTTTAATAACGTGTTTTTTGACAACACAACATCTTCGTACCCAGGCATTGGGAGTGGAGATTGTTCAGGTTATTCCCTGCCAATAGGATATCCTTGTGGTACTTTGTATAGCAATGTCATTTCTTCCTTTAGTCAATTTGTTTGGGCAGGAGACAATTTGATTATTGGTTATCTTATTTTAATTATTTTAATTTAACATTTTGTTTTTTTGATTCAAATAGTTGTTCAATTTAATTTTTTTTTCGAAATCTTTTAGAAATTCCATCAATTTATGGACTTTGTAATTGCACGATCTGTCCAAGCATTATCCCACCAACACTCGCCCCCTCAACCCGTATTCCCTCAACCCTCTCCCCTTCCACAAGAACTCCTTCCACAAGAACTCCTTCTACTTTTACCCCCTCCACCCGCATTCCCTCCACTTCGCTCCCTTCTACTCGCATCCCTTCTTCCATCATTCCTTCTACTGTTCTCCCCGAAAACTGCTATTACCGTGTTCCAAATTGTCAAAATTGCATCACACGTAAAAAAAATATTTATTTCAATATTCATTTTTAGATTTAGAAATGAAATTTCTTGAATTTTTTTTTGAAAAGTTTTTCTAGAATTTTACTTTTTTACTGTTTTTTTTTCTTGATTTAAATAATCCTTTTTTAAATATTCTCACTATTACTCATTTTTTTTTAAGCAATATTTTTCCTTAATTATCAAACTGGTTACAATGTGTCATGCATTTTAATGACACAAACCCAATCATGGGTTTATTCTTTCACCAACAAATTGTCGAACACAACTTCGATAAACTCCATTGTAAATTTAAACAAAACAGGCGTTCACTTTGCAGGAAATCTTAACGTGGGATCTGGTTCAAGAATTTTGATCACTCCTTCTGAATCAAATAGATTTGGTAAAATTTTGATTTTTGATTAAAACTTTGATCTTTTTAAATTTCATTGATTTCAGGCGCACTGAACGTTTCAAGATGCATCTCATTGAGTGGCAAGTTGGTTTTGGTGTTTTACGAAAGACCCAAGAACGAGATTGATTCCGTTGGACTGATTGTATACAACTGTTCTGAAACAATCAATTTGGATCAAGTAGAGTTTGAGATAGAAGCATATTATCCTAAGAATGATTGTGATTACATTGGGACCGAATTAAAAAATGATAAAAACTTGCTTTCTGTAACTATATCTCCAGAATTTGGATATTATTGTCAAAGTAATTTTTTAAATTTCTTTTTTCTATTAATTTACAAAAATTTAATCTTCAAAAGCTTTTTCTAGAGCTGGAATAATTGCAATCAATGTTGCTTCAATTCTATTTGCTGCTTTGGTTGTGACTATTGTAGCTGTTTATGTTCGTCATAACAGAGAAAAATTCTTTGGTTAAATGAAAATTAAATTTTTTTGATCAATCTCTCTTATTTTTAACCCTATTGATCCTATGTTTCCATAACTCAAATTTTAAAGAGATAATATAAAAATATTTTAATTTCAAAAATGACAAAAAAAAAAAGAAAAATAATAAATAAGAATATTCCTGCACAAAGAATCTTATTTCTTCTTGTTCTTGACTTTCTCAATCAATCTCTCAATGACATCCTTGTTCTCGAGAGTGGTCAAGTCACCCAAAGAATCAAACTCTTTACAAGCGATCTTTCTCAAGATTCTTCTCATGATCTTTCCACTTCTGGTCTTAGGCAACGCAGATGAAAAAATGATTTCACTAGGTGTTGCAAAAGGACCAATTTTGTGTCTACAAAAAAAAAAAAAATTTTGAAAAAAAATTTTTTTAAAAAAAATCAAAAAAATACCTCACTTGTTGTTTCAACTCGTGTATTTGTTTTTCGTCTTCGACGTAACCCTCTCTTAACACACAAAAAGCAACAATGGAACTTCCTCTGACATCATCAGGAATAGCAATGACAGCTGCTTCAGGACAAGCAGGGTGGCTGACAAGAGCACTTTCCAACTCAGCAGTTCCTTTTTAAATTTTAAATTAAAAATATCAAAAAAAAAATTTTTTTTTTACCTAAACGATGTCCAGAAACGTTGATTACATCATCAACTCTTCCGATGACCCAATAGTATCCATCTTTATCACGGTAAACACCATCACCAGTAAAGTAATAACCAGGATAAACTCTGAGGTAGGTGTTCAAGTATCTCTCGTGATCTCCATAAATGGTTCTGGCAATTGAAGGCCATGGCTTCTTGATTGCCAAGACTCCTCTCACATCATTTTGCTCCATCACTTCGTGGGTGGTGGGGGAAAGGACGTGTGGCTCGATCCCGAAGAAGGGTCTGGTTGCACTACCTGGTTTGGTGGGTGTGATACCAGGGAGAGGAGTGATCAAAATACCTAATTTTGAAATTAAATATTTAATGAAAAAATCAATAAGGAGAAATAAACACAAATACATATGTTTTCAATACGATAAAAAAAAATCAAAAAAGAAATCTTTATTTGATTATATATCTCGATTTTTGTTTTATCGTGTTAAAAATATAATCATTAAAATTAAAATATTAGTTTTAAAATAAAGATTAGATAAAAGATACAAAGAAAAATCTCTAGAGATTTAATAATAATCTTTTTACCACCAGTCTCTGTTTGCCAATAGGTATCCACAATGTCGCATCTATCACCTCCAACAGAATGATAGTACCACTCCCAAGCAGAAGGATTGATAGGCTCCCCAACAGTGCCCAAAACTCTCAAGGAGGAGAGGTCATACTTGGAAACATTGGTTTGGCTCACTTTCATGACAGCTCTAATAGCAGTAGGGGCAGTATAAAAGATGTTGATCTTGTATTTTTGGATCATCTCCCAGTATCTGTTCTCATTAGGATATAATGGGGTGCTCTCGAACATTACTGTTGTGGCTCCATTTGCTAGAGGTCCGTACACTACGTAGCTGTGTCCTGTGATCCAACCCACATCTGCTACGCAGGCATAGATGTCATCTTCATGGTAGTCGAATACATATTTGTGGGTGATGGATGTATACAAAAGATAACCTGCTTGTGTATGAACCTATTTATAAATTTAATATGAAAATTCAATTTAAAATTTCAAAGAAAAATAAATTAATTTTTAAAAGGAAGGTTCCGATCTATTATTTTATTTTCTTTCTTTACCAATCCCTTTGGTTTTCCAGTGGATCCAGAAGTATATAACATAAATAAAGGATCTTCGGAATCCATTTCCTCAGGAGGACAATAACCTCTTTGTTTGGAAACCTCCTCATGCCACCATAAATCTCTTTCTGGGATGAATTTGACAGCATTTTCTGTTCTCTTGTAGATGATCACCTTTTGAACCAAATGCTCCAATCCCAATACTGCTTCATCCACATTTTTCTTTAGCGGAACCAGCCTACCTCCCCTGATACCTTCATCAGCAGTGATGATGAGCTTACATTTAGCATCTACAACCCTTTCTCTGATAGCATCAGAAGAAAAGCCCCCTTTGGAGAATATGTATCTTTTAATAAAAAAAATAAATTTTTTTTTTTTTCTCCTCTTACCAAAAATTACGCTGTGGATTGCTCCTATTCTTGCACAAGCCAACATAGCCACTGCTGCTTCTGGAATCATTGGTAAATAAATTGCCACTGCATCCCCTCTTCTCACTCCATAATATTTCAATACATTGGCTAATTTGCACACTTGGGTATGCAATTCTCCATATGTGATCTTCTTTTCTGTTCCTGGTCTATCTCCCTCCCATATTATAGCAATTTTATCTTTATTCTTTTCCAAATGTCTATCAATACAATTAAATGAAACATTTAATTTTCCATTGCGAAACCAGCATAAACTTCCATCCTCCATCGAGCCAGATAACACTTTATCGTAAGGTTTGAACCAATCTATTGTCTCATCAGCAAACTATATTTTTAATTTTGGAGCAAAATTAAAAAATAAAAAAATTTTTTCAGTTATAAAGTTAAAATATTTTTACCTTTTTCCAAAATTTTGATGGATTCTCAATACTTTCTTTGTACATTTTTTCATAATTCTCCAAACTCTTTGTATGAGAATTTTCAAGCAATCTTTGTTGTGGCTCGTACAATTTATCTGTATCCCTCTTCTCTTCATTCTCAAACACGAGAACATCATCTCCTTCCATGTTATTGTTGTTTGGAGGACTTTGCCTTTTTCTTTTATTTTTGTGTTCCATCGTAATATTTTTTTTTTCTTTGATTTTATTATAAAAATCATTGTTGGATTGAGAGAAAAAATAAAAAATAAAAAAATGTTCTGTGATTAAAATTAAAAATCAAGAAATAAGCAGGACAATCATTTCAAATCATTTCAAAGATTCCTTGTTAAATTTAAATTCTTTTTACATCATTGAAATAAAGTCAAAGAAAAATGTAAAAATAAAATATTTTCAAATTTCCAATCAAACGTTTATGAATTAAACCCCAAAACTTCCTCCAATTTGTTGGTTTTCTTTGATTTAGAATTCGGAATAAGCAGAATTATATTAAATTTAATTTAAATTTTCCTTTCTTGATAATTCGTGATAATATCATCAAATCATCTTTTATCTGATCAGAATAAAACTCAGAATAAAAGAAGAATTATATTAAATTTAATATAAATTTTCAGTTAAATATTTAAGCAGGTGCAGAACAGTTGAAAGGGGAGGAGGGTTGCCCGGCCATCCGAGACTTGTAGGGTAATTTTATTACTTAAACTACTTAGGAACTTCTTTGGTGAAAATGTCTTTACCATCAACAATCTTGTTTCCATTCAAAACAAAAACAGGGTCAGTTTTGTAAGAGATTAGTTTTATATCCCTTCTTCCACAAGTTCAAGCTTGTAAGAAAGTTTTTCTTTGCTTCACAAAGGACTTGAGTATTGATGGATGAGGGTTCAAATTTCTTTCCGAAATTCCCAATCATGAATTGAGAAGTAGCTTTCTGACTAAAAAATTATCCGAACTCTTTCTTCATTTGGAAAACCACCATTCTAGTAAGCTTTATGGAAAGGAATGCAATCATCTGTATAATCACAGCTTTGATTTTAACTTCACTAATGTATTCTTTTTCAAATTGATGTAGTACTAGGTTGACAGTAATTATCTCTTTCTCCTCAAAGCTCCAGAAAGAATGCATTCTTGAGAAATCCAATATTTTTTTCTTGAAAATTTTCATTTGGATTGAAATTAACCATTGTATTTCTAAAGAATATATGTTTGTGTTTTTTATTTTGAATGGTAGAAGGATAAGAATGTTTAACGTCAGAAGCCACAATACCTCTCACTTCACCTTTTCTTAACTTTATGCCAATTCATCGTCAATGAACCAAGGAAAGGTCTAGTCGAGTAATTGTCAACAATCTAATAAATGAGTCAAAACAAGCAATAAAGTCACAAAAAGAACTGATATCATGAATCATTTGTTCAAGTATTTCCAATTAATCTGAAACCAAAAAATTTGTGGAAAATTCCAATTCCCAACCCAAGATAAAAGATGAACTAAATCTCTGGTTTATTCAGAAATAAACCAATAATTGACACACCAGTAACTGGATGAAAATACATTTTTTTAAATCAAAAGTTTTTGTTTTAACATAAACTTCAAATTGTATTGTTTTTGATCGGAATAAAAGAATAATTTTTATTAATATAAAATAATATAAATTTAAATAAATTTTCCTTTCTGGATAATTAACATATTTTTCAAATCATCAACCAAAAAATTTGTTCATTCTAAAAAAAAATGAGAAGGTTGACAAATTTGTTTTACAAGCTGTAAGAGGACAAACATTAAAATTCCATATTTAATAGTCAAAATTTTAATTATCAGATGATTCATCTGTAGAATCAGCTAACATTAATTCTATGTTGATACTATTCAATTTTTTGGAGGCTTCTCTGTGTTTCTCAACCAAGGAACTCATGCTTTCGTTCGTTACATTGTTTTCATCACTCATTTCTTCATCTTTTTTGATATTAAAATTGATTTCTTCATCTGGCAAAGTGAAGAGTTTCCTTCCAATGTAAGATCCTCTTAAAATCCTTGCATAATTGAATTGAAAAGACATGTATCCTCCTGGTATAACATTACTATAATCAACAAAAGAAATAGAAAATCTATAAAATTTTGCGAGGTATCTTCCTATTGCGATTTTTGCACGGACAAAATAAGCATGATTGCTTGGAAATGTATTGAAAAATTCTTTAATTTCCTTCTCTTTCCTCATATAACTCCAATAATCTCTTGGAGAAATTTCTTTTACTTGAGATCTATCTTCAAAATCAACCCCTCTTATTATTTCAATCTCAGGCCGAAGGTTTTTGAAGAGAGAAAGAAAATCCTCCAAATCATGGTAGTTTCTTATTTCCCACTTCTTGTGCGCAAAATATCCTTCTTGGAAAGGAAATGTGTTTAAGTTACCTTTTTTGTTTGGAAATCTTTTTGATTTTAACGGGAAACAATTTTCAAAGTCTTCAATCTCCTCTTTTGTGAAAAACACACGAATATCCCTCCCAATCCCATTATCTCCACTTAAATGCATATTAAATCTTGCAATCAACAAAGAAAATAACAAATAAACATTTATCAATGTTCTTTTATTCAATTTTTGTGCCCATAAATATCCAAGTTTTCCTTTGTTCTCTTCATTCAGTTCATATATATTTTCCATATTTGGAACAGAAATTTTTTATTTTATAATTTTATTATTCATGCTGTATATTGATGAAGGTTTGATCTTTGTGATTTTTTCCTCTCAATTCTCACATGAATTTTTTTTTTATTGGGTACTTCTCTTAAGAGAATATTTATTAGTGCACTTTTAAAAAAAAAAAAATGAGAAAATTTAATTGTAAAATCACAAATAAAAAGAAATTATTTTCATTGTTTGCCAAAAGAACCACAAATTTCACATTCAATAGATTAAATTTAAATAATTTCATCATAATCAATAATCTTATAAACACAAAGAATTATCATTCATCATCAAAAATATTTAATGTGGAACATGAAGAGAAGAAAATAATTATAGAGTAAAATAAAATATAAACAAAATTATACCAGAATTTAACTTAAAACACATTATAAATTTTTTATAGGATTGATAAAGAAAAAATAGAAGATGAGAGTGATGCAAAATTAAAAATTCAAATTCTGGAATCATCATTGAAACATGTGAACAAATATGGATGGTCTGAAGATGCCATCAAAGAATCCATCAAAGAAAATGATCTGCCAGAAATATGTGGAGGGATAATAGAAAGGGGACCTTTAGAATTGGTAGAATATTTCATTAATAAGAATAACATCTCTTTGGAAGAACATTTCAACGAGAATCCACTAGATGAATACACTAACAGAGAAAAAATCTTCAACATAATGAAACAAAGATTATCGTATATCAAGCCATTCATAACAACATGGCCACAAGCATTGGCAATATTATCGATGCCTCAAAATGTGACCATCTCATTGAATTTATTGGCAGAAACAATCGATCAAATAGTGTTTATTACTGGAGATAAATCCACTGATTTAGAATGGTACTTCAAAAGATTGGCGTTGGGAGGTGTTTATGGGGCTACTGAATTGCACATGTTGACTGATGGATCAAATGATTTCGAAGAGACCTGGAATTTCCTCTCACGCAGGTTGGATGATTTGGAAAACTCAATTAGGGTAAAATCAGAGGTGGAAAAATATGTTGGTTCCTTCATTTCAAGAGCAACCCAACCAAGATAATAAAATTGGAATTAAAATTTAATTTTAATCAATTATTTTTCTTTCATCTGTTTTTTAATCATACTCTTTTGAACAAAATTTAAAGAATAAAGATATTATGTTTATTATTTTTATTGAACGTTGAATTTTTGTGATTTAAATTTTCTTTTTAATTGTGGGTGGTCTTTCCTGCAGATTTTTCATTTGTTTGAGCAGGAGGATTGGCATTTGCATCAACAGCTTGTTTAGCCTCAGTATCATCCAATGGGATTTGATTTCCATTAGCATCGATGTAATAAGCATCATTCTCTGGATCATAATCATCTTCATCTCTATCTTTTTCTTCGGAAACTGATGGTGGAATATCTTCCAAAAGGAAACCACCTTCAAACCAACTTAAAAGTTCATCAAAATTTTCATAATCTCCCAAAAATTCATACAAAGGGATACCATTGTGATATCTAGGTGAGTGAAAATTGAATTATTTGATTAATTTGTTAAGTGAAAATAAATTTATCCTTTATAAATAAAATGATCTTTTACATGATTACAGTAGGTACATATTCAATACTTAAATTAGATGCTAAATCAGTATATTTTGATAAATCCAATTTTTTCAAAGGAAATTCCTTCACTGTATCTCCATTTTTGTGTCTTGCGAGTTCATTGAATGATGCAAAGTTTGTGTGTTCATCATAGCTATGCGAAATTAAGAAAATTTGATGATTTAATAATTATTAAATTTAAAAAATATATATTTATTAAATTTTTTGGTTTACAATATCAAGGTGTAATTATTTGATAGATTTTCCAATTGATTATATTGTTCTGGGTTCAATTGAGTATATAATTTTTCATCTGCTGCAACGAATGGATGTTCTGGTTTTGATTCTTCTGTACTTTCAGGAGTACTAGTTGGTGCAGTTGTTGCATCTTGTGAAAAACAATATACAAATAATATGCAAAGAATTAATGCTTTCAAGAATTTCATTTTTTTTTTTTTTTTATATAAATTTTGAAATAATATTTTTAAATTGTATATACGTGGAGGAGAGAAATGACTCAAATTTAATGCATAAATATTACTTTGTAACTATAAGGTTGAAATTTCATTCACATCTATAAAATTATTTTTCAAATTTTAATTAAATTGGATCATTTTCCATTTCTTTGTAATTTCATGATAGAATAGGTAATAATTTAAAGATTCAATTATGTTATAATTATTCTTACTGTTTAAATTTTTAACTTTATTTTTTTTTTTTTTAATGATATTTGATCTTTTTTTTTAAAACATTTTCAGAGAAAAAAAAGAAAAAGGAAAGAATTGTTTTATTTGGTAATAAAGATTAAAAATAAAATTTGTTTTCTGTTATTTATTAATACTCTATAAAAATTTACTCTTCTTTTTGACAAATCATTCTGAAAAAAGACTTTTCTTCAATTTTTCATTTGCCTCCATATTTTCTTCTAAAAATAATAAATAAAAAAAAAAAAATTACTTTATTTATTATTGTTATAGCAATTCAAAATATCAGTATAAAAAAATGGATCAGATTTTGAATTTTAATGTACCATTGAATATAGAACTTCTTGATAATATAGTAACCACATTATATTCCAGTAATAACCAAAGAGATGTAATCATCAACAAAAAAAATTAATGCTATTCCTTATTTATCAATATTCTAATCAAATTTCGACAATATAGAGAGAAGCTGCACAATTGGTTTTGACAGAATTTCAAAAAAAACCTGAAGCATGGTCCAAAGTAGATCAGATACTTCAATATTCTAAAAATTCTCAAACTAAATTCATTGCTTTGAATATTTTGGAAGAAATCATAAAATATAAATGGAATGCTTTGGCAGAAAAGCAAAAAGAAGGAATAAAAAACTTCATTGTAAATATTATTATACAAATATCATCAGATCAACAACAATTACAAAAAGAAAAAATGTTGGTGAATAAATTGAATCTCACTCTTGTACAAGTAGGATTCTTTTTTATTCAAAACAATATGAATTTCCCATTATCTTAACATTTTTAACATAGATATTAAAACAACAATGGCCAAAAGGATGGAGTAGTTTCATACCTGAAATAGTGGGATCCTCAAAAACAAATGAATCATTATGCGAAAATAATATGAACATTTTGAAACTTTTGAGGTAAATTTATAGAAAATATTTAGGAAAATTAATTATAACGAGATTTATAATAATTTAGCTTGATATCCATTCCTCAAAATTTCATATTATTATAAAAGGATTTATTAATGATTTATCAATCCAATTTTTAAGCTTAATAATATCTTAATCCAATAATAACGATTTTTTTTTTAATCAAATTTTCATTTTATCAAATTACAGTGAAGAAATATTCAACTTCTCAAGTGGTCAAATGACCACTGTAAAAATCAACGAGTTGAGAAATAGTTTTGTGAAGGAATTTTCTTTGATATATCAATTGTGCGAGTTGATTCTCGAAAAGAGCCAGAAACCATCATTGATCCATGCAACATTACAAACCCTATTGAGATTTCTCACCTGGATTCCTGAGCCATATATCTTCCAAACAAAGATGATAGAGACTTTGATTTGCAAATTTTTTCCTGTTGAATTATTTCAGAATTCTGCGCTCCAATGTCTCTCTGAGATATCTGCTTTGGAAACTAATCAAACCAACAAACAATCATTTGGAAAGCTATTTGCTCTTTTCATGATGCAAATCGAAAAAATAGTATCTCATACTTTTGGTAAAGTTTCCAATTCATCAATATTTGGCTTTATCAGAAATATAATCTTAACTCAATAAATATATTTCAAATTTTAATTTTTTCCTAAAAAAAAAAAAGACTTTAGTGAAAACTACTCCAAATCTTCAAACAGGGAACAAAGTTTTGTGAACTATTTCACCATTTTTTTGACCACTTTGTTCAAAAACCACTTGACTTCTTTTGAGTCTGATCCTCAACTCTTCAACTACATCACCATTGCACATTATTACCTCGCCAACATTACTAAAGTACCAGAACTTGAAATATTCAAAATAACTCTGGAATATTGGAAATTTTTGGTAAAATTTTACAGTTAAAATTTCTTTTTTTTAACTTTTTAAATTTAGGGAGATAAACTCTACAAAAAACAACCAAAGAATCAATTACAGCAATATGGAAATCAAAACAATGGTAACGGATCTTACACTCAATCATACAGCACAGAAATTCAAGTAGTTCAGAATGAATTCATCAATTTGTATTTGAGACCAGTCTCTTTGGCGAGAAGTGCGATCATCTCAAGAATGGCAAAGCCTGAAGAAGTTATCATAGTGGAAGACGACAATGGAGACTGGGTAAAAGAAGAAACCAAAGACACAGATGCCATCGTCTTGTATAATAACATGAGAGAAACACTTATTTATTTGACTCACTTGGATCCTACTGATACTCAAAATATCATGGCTGATAAGCTTGAGAAACAATGCAACGGGACAGAGTGGAGCTTCCACAACTTGAACACCTTGTGTTGGGCGATCGGTTCCATTTCTGGTGCTTTGGATCAAGAGCAAGAGAAAAAGTTTCTCGTTTTTGTCATCAAAGAGTTGTTGGGACTTTGCGAGAACAAGAAGGGAAAAAACAATAAGGCTGTCGTTGCTTCCAACATCATGTATGTTGTTGGTCAGTACCCCCGCTTTTTGAAGGCTCACTGGAGATTTTTGAAGACTGTTGTCAACAAGTTGTTTGAGTTTATGCACGAGACACATCCTGGTGTGAAGGACATGAGTTGCGAGACCTTTCTCAAAATAGCAAACAAGTGCAAAGACAAATTTGTGGTCAAACAAAACTCGGAGAAGAGACCTTTCATCGAACAAATCATTTCTGACACCAGTGACATCATCTCTGACTTGAAGGAGCCTCCTCAGATCCAGCTCTTCTACGAAGCAGTCAGTGTGATCATCTCCGCCAACAACGACAAGAGTCAAAGAGAGATTCTCATCGTCCAGTTAATGGCTTTACCCAACAAAATCTGGCAAGAGCTCATGTTGCAAGCCAAACAAAACATCCAATGTCTCCAACAACCCAACATCGCAAAGAGCATCACCAACATCCTCAAAACCAACATTCGTGTCGCCAAGTCCCTTTCCAACAGCTACATCATCCAACTTGGAAGGATTTACATCGACGTCTTGAAGGTTTACACTTGCTACTCCAACTTTATCTCCACGCACATCCAACAACAAGGTACCCTTGCCACCAAGTCCAGCTTTGTTCGTAACATGAGAAGCGTCAAGCGTTCTGTCATTTCTCTCCTCACCACCTTTATTTCCGAGTCTGCTTCCAA
This sequence comes from Cochliopodium minus, assembly GCA_024220525.1. Taxonomy (NCBI): domain Eukaryota; phylum Discosea; order Himatismenida; family Cochliopodiidae; genus Cochliopodium; species Cochliopodium minus. The sequence continues at coordinate 43,406 of JAMYWO010000160.1, forward strand.
CGATCCTCAAAACATCATCGATAATTTTGTCCCTCCTCTTCTCGAAGCTGTCCTACTCGATTATACAAAGAATATTCCTGATGGTAAATATTTTTTTTAAAACTTATTAATTTTTATTCAACGTTTAAATTTTGTTCAATCTTATTTTTTATTTTTATTCAATGTTATTTTTTAAATTTATGTATAACTTTATTTTTAAAAATTATTTTTATTTTTTACAGCGAGAGACAGTGAAGTATTGATTTTGGCTGCCACCATTGTCAAAAAGTTAAAAGAGAACGCTCAAGCTGTCCTTCCCCAAATGTTCAGCGCTTTGTTCGAGTGCACCCTCAAAATGATCCAAACCAACTTCCAGGACTACCCTGATCATAGAAAAACTTTTTTTGCCTTCTTAGAGTCCATAAACACCCATTGTTTTAGCTCCCTCCTCAACATAGGAACCTCTCAACCTGCCAGTTTTAAACTTTATTACCAATCCATCATTTGGGTAAAAATAATCTTTATATTATTATTTATTTTTAAATAAAACAGTATTCATTGTTTTAATTTTATTTCAAAATAGAAATTAAAGATTTTATTTTGCCAAATAAAATAAAATAAAATAAAATTATTAGATTCATTATTCTTATATCAGATTCATATCAAAATTTTTGCATTTTTAAAATTTTTATTTGTTTATTAATTTTTTTTTTTTTACATTTATTTTGAAGCTTATTAATTTTTTTCCTTTCCGCAGGCCATTAAACACACAGAAAGAGAAATTTCAGAAAAGGGTCTTTCGATTGTGATAGAATTTTGGGCTAACATCTCTTCCGAAAGAACCCCCGCCAACTTCAAAAACTCCTTTTTCACCTCCTACTACCTCGACTTGCTCCAAAACATTTTCCTTGTCGTTACCGATACTTTCCACAAAACCTCCTTCAAGCCCCAAGCCAAAATCCTCATGATGTTGCTTCACTCTGTCGAGAATGGTTTCATCCAAGTCCCCATTTCTCCCAATCAACAAAGTCCTAATCCCATTTTCCTCAAACAATATCTTGCTAATTTATTAAATAATTTTGGGACTCTCACAAGGTAAATTCAAAATTTAAATTAAATTAATATTAAATTATACTTGTTATTAATACTTCACAATTTTATATTTTTTTTTAAAACAGAGAGGAAATAAGTCATTTCATTATTGGAGCAACTGATTTGAACAAAACTAAGGAACAAAATAAAAAACATCTCAGGGACTTTCTCATCAGACTCAAAGAGTTTTCCAACTCTGACAATACTGAGCTTTTCATTGAAGAGACAGAAAAACAACAAAAACAACAAAAAAATCAACATTTCCAAAACATGTTACAAATCCCCGGTATGATCTCCCAATATGATCCCAGATATCTCAAGTATGAAAAGCAGAATCCTAGCCAACAAAATAATAACAATACTAGTTTTCAGGATGATCAACAAAATCTTTAAATTCTTCTCTCGATTGTGGAAAGAAATTCCTTACAAAATTTGTTCTTTTTTTATAAATATTAAATTATTCACAAAAAATCTTCCTATGAGTTTCAATTTACAACAAATTTTATTTCAATTTATAACACATTTTCTTTGATTGTTCATGATATCAATTTTTTGTTTTTCTTCATTTGGCAAAATCTCTATATTCTTCAATATCTCGAATCCAACGAATTTTGGTATTTTTATTTCATATTTAGTTTGATATGCTTTGAAGCAAAGATATAATGTCAAGATTCTATCTTTCAAGGATTGAGGATAGCTTTGATGATGCTCCAACTCCCATTTCCTTTTCAATCTTATAACTAGATGGATTGTATTTCTCAAATTATAGTCATATAACGTTCTATCATCTTCCAATTGTTTTCCAGCATAGATCAATCTTTGCTCATAAATGGGTATATTTTCTCTCTTTTCAATTTTCTTCTTCAATTCTAAAATTGTTTGATGATCTTTTGTATAAATGAGTTAATGTTGCAAAATGGAATAAGATTACATTCAATCTCTATCGTGATGGTTTTTCCTGTCAAGGTTTTTATAAATAATTGCATTTTTTTTATTTTCAAACTTTTCTTTGATTTTTTTTTTCAATTAAAATTTGTTTGCAGTTAAAATGATAGAAAGTTTTGATCAACTAAACAAACGAAAAAATGATCAATAAGTACTTTATGTTGAGATATAAAAATTGATCTAATCAAATAAATATTAATGAAATTAAAAATTAAATAAAAAAATGGAGGTAAGTTTTTTGGAATTTTGGAACAAATTGAATTCATGTTTTTTATAAACAGAAAATAATAAATATTTTAGATCATCTCAAATATATTGGACCTGCATTTGCTTGCTGCAAGGTGATTGCACCAAAAAAGGATCAACAAAAAATGAATTTCGAGGATGAATTCGAAAAGCTGGGATGGGAGCACAAAATAGAATCCTTCAACTTGAGCACAGAAAATGATAATCTCAGATTTATGGTTTCGAAATTGAAAAATGAAAATACTTGGATAATATGCTTCAGAGAAACCTATTCTTTGGAGGGATGGTTAGAAAATTTTGATTTGATAGGAGGAATAGAGATGGAAGATCCTCCATTCCAAGGTAAAGTGCATAGGGGATTTTGGAGACTGGCAAAATCAATTCCCCTCGAACCTTTATTCAGATTGTTGGAAGAGGGATCGAATATCATCTTCACTGGATTTTCACAAGGTGGTGGGGTTTCTCCTTTGGTGATGAGCCATTTGATAAGATCATCTGCATTCAAAACCGAATATTATAAACAAATCTGTACAATTGGATTTGCTGCTCCATTGTTCGGTAAATTTTATTTTATATCCCCGTTTAGATAATATTAAATAATTTTATATTAGGGGAAACTGATTTCATCAAAGAAGTATTTGATCAAAAAGTTTCGGAAACGCAAAAAATACACGATCTCTTCCATTTTTATGTAAATGATAGGGACATAGTACCAAGATTGTTGACTCTATCAGGGATAGTAGCTGAAAAAACAAAAGAAAAACTTGGAAAGCTCGTCAAATTGCTTCTTGGTCAAAGGGAGGGAAAAGATGCAGTCACCAATCTTACTTTCGAAGGAGTAAACTTTCTTTTGCCAAACTATTCTTGTTGTGGAATCTGGCACATTTCGGACATCAACGACAAAAAAATCAAAGACTATAAGTGCTACATCGAAGAAGATCTCAAAAAACTAAAGAATTTCTTGAGATGGAACGAGAAAAATCTTTTGGTGACAAATGAAGTTCAACAGCATGCACCCTTGTCGTACAAAGTTTTTCTTCAAAATAATTTTTTGATCAAGGACAGCAAACAGTCATTTAAGCCAAGTTTAAATCCTTCTCTCTTGGCCCCTTCCATCAAAAACGCAAGTCTAATTCACAGGGAAAAAACAATAATTGTAACTTTGAAAGGCTCTAATCTTGACAACCTCCCGAAAGGATTTGAGCTTTTCGTCATCAATAGTTCCATGAAATATGAAATAACAAAAAAATCATTTGATAAAATAGAGTTGATAGTGGAGTCTTCAGATAAGGTTGATATCAAAAACTTTAAGGAAGGATGTATTGTTGGGAGTCATTTTAGTCCAAAATTAGTCTTTCCATTCAAGACACCCAGTTCATGGAACAATGAATGCAATATAAAACTGTTTTCTCACACAAGTGTTCTTCAGGTGGCTGCAATGCAAACGCTCCTGGTTTCTGGAAAACAATTTGAGACATTCCAAATTGTTTTTAGTGATTTAGAAAAAGTAATCTTACAAAAAATCAAATTTTTGCAGCATGATCCTCTGGTGGTCTGTTCAAGACTCATCTCCTTTTTAGGAATCAAGCTCAATCAACAATTAAAAATTGACTATTCTTTAGTTCTTGAAGATCCGCTTGGGTTTTTGAAACTCGAAAACATTTCTCTTTTGGTTCCTACTTTCAGTGAAAAGCAAAAGATGTTGCTATACATCGAAGTTAAAAAGAGCCTTGTCTCTACTCAAGATACCATTGATATTGAAGATCTTGAAATTTATCTCCAAACAGCAAGTAAGAACGACGAGCTTGAATCTTTAAAACTTCCTCCTTTGTTTTTACCATCCAAAGTATTATCTTCGGAATGCAAGAACACATCTCTCAAATTGTTTGCTCTTTGCCCTTTTTTCAAGCTTATAAACTTGGTTTTGTCAAAGATACAATCTCTCGACAAATTGAAGAAAAGCCAAGTAGAACTTAAACAAGCCAAAAGTTTCTTCACAAAGGGGCTAGTCTACTTTAAATTCTTTTTTTTCAACGATGTGACTGTTTTCGATCAATTCGAAGGAAGCTATTCCAACGTTCTCAAATCCTTTTCCAACTATTTCGATAGCAATTTCAGAAAAACATTGAAGGGAGTCTTTGAAGAGCATGAAATCGAAAAAGCTCTAAAAAATGTTTTGAATAAGTATTTGGAAGATTCAAACCTTTCAATTCTGAATCCAACCACCAACGAAAGAGAAATCAAAATGATTTTTTCTTCTGCACATAATCAAAATTGGGGTGCTTCTGTCCATCAAGTAGGAGTGATCAACAAGTTTTCTGATTTTTTCAATCCAACCAAGAATTTTAGCAGTCTCGAACTTAAAGGAGGACAACTTTCTGATATGGTTACTTCACTTAATATCATATACTGTAAAAACAAACTTCAATATTGTTTAAATTAATTTTTTTCTTCTATAAAAGGCATTGCTAAACTGAGAGAAAATCTTTTAAACAATGTTTTTATCACCATTCTGGGAAATCAAAATGCAGGAAAAAGTGATATCCTAAAAATTTTTTCTGGAATTGGTAAATTGTCTTTTTTTTTGTTTGATTTTTTTTTTTTCTTAATATTTTTTTTTATTTTTTTTGATTTTTTTTTTTTTTTTATTTAAAATTTTCAAATTAGAACATGGATCTTCTTCTCATACAAGAGATTTCTTGAATCTATACAATAATGGAAATATAGGTGATAGAAAGAAAAACATTTTTGTGATTGACACGCCTGCTTTGAATGACGGATCTCCTTTTCTCAATTCTCTGACTTACAAGCTTGCTTCTCTTTCTTCTTTCAACATTATCATTTTGAACTTAACTCATTCTAATACCAAAGATGGTAATGAGAGTTTGAGTAACATCTCCAAGTATCTTTCTTCAACTCCTTCTGTCATTTTCCTAAATAAATGTGATCAAGATTACAAAGAAGAAGAAGTCAAATTAGAAAATGCTAGAATTATGAATGAACCTGTCAAAAAAAACAAAAATCCCCGTGTTAAAACAGTCTCAACCAACAAAGACTACACTTCAATAGTAAATAAAAGTGTTGAAAAGTTCTTGAATAATGCGAAAAACAAGATCAAAGAGATCAATATCGACAATATCCCAATCTTCTTGACTTGTATCTCCAACATTGACTTTAACACCAGAAAATATCCTGTTCCTTACGATCTTTTTTCAGATCATGATAATCTATCTTTTGAGATTCTCAACAAATACTTTCCAAAAGATGTTGAAGATATTGATACCGATGATTGTACAATCAAATTTCAAAACGAACTCTTGGGAAAGATTATTATCAATTTGATAGGTGAACAATCCTTAAAAATACACTTTCCTGTTGGAATCATTTCTGTTATCTTATCTCTTGCCAAGGAAACAAACTTTTTCTATGATTTAAAAATGATCTTGAAGGAACATCTCTTGGATCTTTCTCTCAAATACTCTGATTTCGTTGAAATTAATGACAAAACCAAAGATTCTCTCAATAAATAATTACTTTCAACTAAATGAAATTTTAATTTTAAAGTAAAAAAATTTTGTTAAAGGAGAAATAAGTTTAATATTATTTTGCTTTAATCAAAGAATCAAATTTCTCAAGAAGTTGCTTGATTTCTTCTTCTTGTTTCTCCTCTCTTTCTTCAAGTTCCAAGTTCTTTTTTTCAAGTTTTTGGTTTTCTTTTGTTTGATCTTCTTCAAGTCTTTTTTCTTCTTGGATTTCCTTTTCTTGTTCAACAATCTTTTTTTCCATTGAAGTGACGAAGTCTTCACTTGAAGGAGCAAGTTCATCGCAAAGATACTCGGATGAAATACTGTAAACATAATCTTTTTCAGATTCAGATTGAGGAGCGGTGTAAACACAAGAGAATGAAGAGCTCTCTTTATTTTCAACTGTTTGAAGATTTCTTGCAAAACAAAAGTATCCACATGCATTCTTTTGTTTCTCATCCATATCAATCACTTCAATCAATTCACAGTTGTTTCCAGAAACAGATTGATCTTGAGAAAGACAACGAGTGTTTGAAATAGAGTAGATCAAAGAGTTCCATTGACATTTTGCTTCCAAAACCTTTTGTTTGTTTTCGCATCTCATCTCAATTGATTTCTTCTCATCATCAATAGAAAGGAACAAGTTTTGATTGGATTTGTTGATTGAGACAATTGTTCCATCTGATTCTTTCAAGAAAGTATTTCCATTTCTCACTTTCGAAGCAATTGAAGAAGGAACAACATAGTGATTTAAAGTTTTTCTTTTGATTAAGTTTCTGTCAATCACTTCTTTCACTTCTTTGGAAATTCCTTCCAGTCCTCTTTCTCCTCTATACCCTCTTGATCCTCTTGATCCCTTATCTCCTTTGGCACCATCCTCTCCTTTTGATCCGCTTCTTCCTCTTCTTCCTCTTTGCCCTTGTTCTCCCTTTTCTCCATCTTCTCCCACGTCTCCTTTTTCTCCTTTTGAACCAGTTGCACCAGTTGCACCGATTAACCCACTTGGTCCTTAAAGTAAAAAGAGTTGTTATATAAAACATTTTAAAATAATTTTTAAAAGTTTTCTTTTTGGAAAATTATTTTAAAATAATTTTTAAATTTTACCAGTAGGTCCTGAAAGACCAGTGCTTCCTACAGGTCCTGTTGGACCGTCAGGTCCAGTTAATCCTTGAATACCTTGAGGTCCTGTTGGTCCTTGAAGACCTGTTAAACCTTCAGGCCCAGTTGGTCCTTGTGGTCCGGTTAAACCTTGTGGGCCAGTCAAACCTTCCGGTCCCGTTGGTCCTTGAGGTCCAGTCGATCCTTCTGGCCCTGTTGGCCCAGTTGGTCCTTGAGGTCCAGTTGGTCCAGTTTCACCTTTAAATAAAGTGATTGAAAGAAAATTAAGATGATCAAAAAAAAAAAAAAAGAAAAAGGAAATTTTTTTACAATAAGGATCTGGCACAAACAATACATCACGATAGTACGAATGACCATCAGAGCCTGCAGGAAAAGAATCTACTGCAGAATAAACTCCAGCTCCTTTTGGCATGATGAAATCTCCACTTTATTTTTGAAAAAATTAAAATTTGAAACAAAATTTTTTACAAAAAAATACAAGGTGACGGAATCAGTAAAATAATTAAATCCAAAGGCAAAGTCAGTATTCGAGTTTACAGATACGGTGTATTGTTCATTGGCATAGATGTAGAGAGGTGTATCCAAATTAACAACTTTCCATCCTTCTGTTGAATCTACTTCTCCAAAAGCTTTGGTTGCCAATATTTTTTGATCTCCATTCCCCCAGATTTTTCCCAATGGTGTTGCTGTATCTCCAGATGTTCTAAATAATAAAATTTTTTATCATAAAAAAAAAAAAAAAAATATTTTATATGAATATTATTTTTTAAAAGAACCTGTAGTATCTAATTCCATAAATATAACCATTAGATTTGCTGGAAAATCTTGTTCCCAATTCATTGGTAGATGTTTGGGTAGATTGGCTCACTGTGTTTGGAAACAAATTCTGAAAAGCAACGAACATGACATCTCTAAAGTAGTTACGACTGCGATAAGTGAGCTTTGGGAAGTTTGCTACTGCTTGGTTGTAAACACCTGCATCAACTGGAGCTACAATATTCTCATTTTGAAATGATAAAGGAGAATTGACAAAGTAGTAGTCCAAATTTGCGTAAGCAGAATCTGTAAAAATAAAAAAATTTAAATTAATATTTCACACTTTAAAATTTCTTTGAGAATTTTACTTGCATCTACATTAACCGAGACCACATAATCTCCTGCTTTCAAAAAAAGAGGGCTGCTCAAATATGTTATTTGCCAACCTGATGTAGTTTCTGCAGAAAAATCAGTGTTTGTTAACTCTGTTTCAGATATTGAATCCCAAATTCTTGCAGTATGAAGTATGGTGGCATCATCAGAATGTTTGAAAAATTTGGCTGCAATAACAATCCCATCTACTTTGGTGGTAAACTTTGTTCCCAATTCATAAAAAGGATCATAAGTAAAGTGATTGACATCCAAACTATCATTGAATCCCATCAATGATTTTATTTTGGTGCAAAAATTATTTTGTGATCTTGCTCCCATCATGAGAACAAACAAGACAAAAAGGCAGAGAAGATACTTCATTTTTTTTTTTTTTTCCTTTTATTTCTATGGAACTGAATTAAACGAGAAAAAAATATTAAATTTTTTTATTTTTGACACTTGCCAAAATAAAAATATATCCTTTGAATTAAAATTTGGATGATCAAGATCTATTTTTTATTAATGCATATTCCAAACATAATACTAAATGTGAAGAAATTTTAACAAACTTGAATTATTCGAAATTTCTTAGCATTTTTGAGTTCTGTTTATATCAGATCATTTCATTGCTTGAAATCATGGTGATTACCGAATAATTGAAATCACTTTATCTTTATAATGCATTCAAATGATTTTACATAAAAAAAATTTTTCATATGCTCTTATATATAAACATCAATTTAAATCAAATCATGAAAATTTTTTAAAGTAAAAAGATCCTCTCACAAAAAACTAAAGATCAATCCAATAATAGACATCTATTTTGAAAACTTTGTTCGAAATTGTCAATTAAGTTATCCTTGTTTAAAATGTCTCCAAAAAAAAAAAAAAAATGAAAGATGTAGAAAGATTGCCTTTGATCGATAACAATGAATTTAATTTTGAATCTAATAACACTAACTATTTGGGAAAATTGAACAAAGATATAATTTCCTATATATGCTCTTTTCTCAATTCCAAAGAGATCTGCAGAATGATGCTCATCAACAAGAGATTCTACAAATTGATAAATTCCAATAATAATTTATGGAAACAGTTGAAAGAGAGGGAGGGGGAAACTCAAATGTTGAAGTAAATAAAAATTCATATATACTTTAAAAAGATAATGCATTAATTTGATAAATTAACAATCATTGATTTGTTGTAAAAATGATCGATAAAGGTTAAATATTTTTACTTTATATTCAACTTAATATAAAGTTTTTTTATATGTTTATTATATATAAACAATACATTAACTTTTTTAAACCATAGTAAATCAATATTCTCAAGATTTTATTCTTTCATGAGATTTTACTTATGTTCCACATATTTTTATATTTGCAATAATATGATTGAGATAAATCATATACACAAAGATATGTATTGCTCAGAATTGTAACATCTTGTTCCTATAAATCCATCAAACCTGACATACTGTTCAGCTTATTTTATTTTTTATTTTAATCGATTAAAAATTTATTGGGTGGGTTTGAAAAAGTTGATGTAAATCTTTTATTTGTTCAAATTGAAATTAACTAAAATAAATTTCTGATTAAAATAAATAAAAAAATTTATTTATTTTTAATTTTTTACTTTTTATCATTATTTTTTATTTTTTTTCTTTATTTTTTATTTTTTTATTTTTTATTTTTTTATTTAAAGTTTAACAAGAAACGAGGATTATGGGCTCGTGGAATCTCTATTAAGAAAAGATGACATGAGTCTAAATGAATGGAAGTACAATCGAAATGAATATGTGTCGTTGGAAAAGTATCACAGCAAAGAAGTTTGCGATCAAAAAAAACTATTCATTTATTTTTTTGTGGGGAGGTTTAAAAAGGTTTTGATTGCATTTAATTCATAATTTTATTTTTTATTTTTATTTAATTTTATATTTTTAAAATTATTTTTTATTTATTCCTCACTTTATTATTATATTTTTTATTTTTTATTTTTTATTTTTTATTATTATATTTTTTATTTTTTATTTTTTATTTTTTCAATTTTAAATATCCTAAGATGTGAACACAAGTGCAGGGTTTGATAAATTCAATGANCAATAAATTTTGTTAGAGTTGAAGGATCCCAGTTTTGAATATTAAGAACAAATCTCGTAAAGAAGTAATGCGGGGTAAAATTTTGTAACTAGTTAATTCCTAGCGATCCAAAATATGGAGGTATTTGTTGGAATAAAACTCTATTAATTGGTTTTGGATTTCTTTTTTAATCAATGAATTTTGTTTCTTTTTTCTTTTTATTTATTTGATTGAAAATTAAAGATTGGTTTTCTAAATATATTTATCATCGTATTTGACTTTAACTTGAGATTGTATAACTTGTGAAAAAGTGATATTGTAAAAAGTTGTCAAGAAATTAGAGATGTCATCTTTGTTAGTGATAAAATTTTCCACCCTGGCACTTCCTGAGAAGAGAGAAATGAAAAGACTGTGCTTGATAGGATTGATTTTCTCAAAAATAAAGCCAAACCATCTTCTTTGGAAGAAAAATCCAACTCTTTTTGATTAAGATTAATGACAATAAAAAATAAACAAAATAAATTCATTACTTTGGGTTTTCAGATTTATAGTCAAAAAGAAGACCCACTCTTTTGGCATTGTGTGTTTCCACTTCTTCAGTTCCAGAGTAACCATCTGTATTTAAAAGTTTTTATAGAAAAATTTGTTCTTTCTTTGAAAATTTCTTACTTTTAGATATAACACGCTTGTAATCTAATTTTAGAACAGAAAATTTAGTTTTAGATAAAAATAAAAAAAAATGTTCTAGAGGCTTACTTGAAGAACTTATGATTCCCTTTAAAAATTAAAAAATTAAAAAATTAAAAAAAGAAAAGAAAATTACAATGATAAACTCTTTGACAGTGAACCTAATTTCCAGAAAATAGATATTTCCTTGTTTAAAATGTTCAGTCCCAACAGCTTCAGCAAATTTTCCGTATTCAGGATTATCTTTTTCAAAAAGAAAAAATTGAAATCAGATTTATTTAAAAAAAATAAAAAATAAAAAAAATTATTGAAATAAAAATATTTACCGCTGATTTTTTTGTAATGTAAACTTCTTTTGTCTTCATTGCTCCCATAAACGAATGTGCCATTGGACTTATCGAGAGGACGTATTTCAAGACTAAAAGGTTGGGTATAGATGATGTGTTGGAATTTGATGTAGAGATAATAATCACTAAGTTTCTTTTCAAAGTTTGTTATAGTAAAGTTTTTCATTGCCAAACTGATCTCTTCTGTTTTGTATTTTCCTGTTCTGCATACACTTTGCCACATTGCTCCTATCAAAAAAATATTTAATTATAAATTTTATTTAATAAATATTTAATTAAAAAAAAAAAAAAATACAAAAAAATTTAAAATTATTTTAAAAACAAAATCACCTGCTCTAGAATTTGCTAGAACCTGAAAGAAGAAGGTGTTCATGCTCCAAAAACTTTGAACTAAAAAAAAAAAAATTAAAAATTTAAAAATGAAATTTTAAAAAAATCTTAAAAGGAAATAAGTAAATTAAATGTAAAATTAAAAATATAAAAAAAAATTATTTAAACAGTGAAATTTTATTTTTAAAAAGAAAATTTAAAATATGCAAAATAAATTAAAAATGATTTACCTTCAGAAAAGGACAAATAAGAAAAAATGCAAAGTAAGAGAGTCGAACTCAAAGATTCCATTGCACAAAGAGGATTAGGAACAACAGGAAAATCCAAAAGAGAAAGGAGAACGGCGTCATGATCATTTTCATTGCAATGTTTGAGTTTGAGTTCATTCATCTTTTCTTTTCTAAAATTCATTTGTTTTTCTTTTCTTTCCAATAATAAATAAATAGATGGGAAAAGGTTGACGAGTTCTTGGTGATAACTTTCCACTCTGATTGGATTGTTCAAAAACTCAAAATATTCTGTCAAAGGAATCTTTTTTTTTTTCATTTATTTTAAATTTTTTGTTTTAATTTTTTTTTACAAATTGTTATTTTTTGTGAAATATTTTTATTTTTGTATATTAAATGAAATTTAAATTTTTTTTTTAATTTGATGAATTTATTTTTAATAAAAAAATAGTTTTATTTTTAATTTTTATTGAAAGAAAATGATCATTTAGTTTTCAAATTTATTTTTATTTTTGTTTTGAATTATATGGAAAAATCATTTGAACTAATTTTTTTTTATTTTTAAATTTTAATATGTGATTACCTTTTCTACTTTTTCTATCACCACAGTATTTCTCTCGTTAGATCTTAAGATGTTCTTAATGAACACATGTCTCATTTGGAGGGGATATTTCTGTTTAATCTCTTCCATTTCCTTTCTCGTGTAGAACCCTGCCAACGACTAATGTTAAAAAATGAAAATATTTTAAATCAGAATCAATTAAAATATTAAAAATAAAAAAAATAAGAAAAAATAAAATAAAAATCATACAGAGACGTTGTCACTGATGAGATTTTCAATTTGTAAAATTAAAAACTTGAACAAAATATCAAATTTGCTCAATTCAAGAAACTCCGATCCTCCAAAGAAATATATTGCCTTTTCTTTCTTTTCTTCCTTGAACATCACATGAATGAATTGGAAAATATTGAACAAATCGATCCTAAAAAAATTAAATAACAAAAAAAAAAAATGTTTAAAAAAAAATGAATTAAAAAAATAACAATAAAAATAAAAAAATAAAAAATAAACTTTTCACTGTCTCCAAGTTTAGAAAATGAAAAATCATGAAAGTGTTCAGTGAGTACAGAGTCTATTTTGGTGTCTAAAGTGAAAGGATTACGAAAAGTGATGTCCCAAATGCTAAGAAGAATTTCGTTCAAGGTTGAGCCAGCCAAAGCAAAATCATCGAAGAACTTTAAGAGATCTTTTCGATTAAATTTTTTGGTGTAGAAAAAATCATCGCCGAAATTTCTCATCTTTGTGATGATGTAATTTATCTCCTCTATCTTTAGTTCATAATTATTTGTTATATCCAATATCTCTTCATCTGTAAAGTTTGGATTGGAATATTCTATCGCTATGGTTATGTTTCCCTTTACCTTGTCTTTTTTATCCCTCATCTCCAATTCTTTGGTCAAATCTCCTCCCTTGATCAATTCTTCCAAGGTTATCACACATTGCCCCATAAATTCATCTTCTCTGATGATATCTAATATGGAAACAATAAATAATGGGGTATATTATCTTTATATAAATATAATAATTTATATGTTTATAATATAGTATAATTTAGACAATATTGGTTTTAAAATACTTTTATTTCTGACTTCAATGTAAATTGGCTTTTCCATTTTCGCTATATCTCCTTCTTGCATGGTTATCTTATCGAGTGTTTCATTCCAAACCTTCACAACAAAAATATTTTAATTTTTTATTTTATATTTTGAAAATTTTTTAATTACAGGATTCAAAGAAGCTTGTACCACTTTTGTTGAATGAGATACAATACCTTTCACGATACAATATGGATCCTTTTATCAATTGATTTTATGAATCGTTAAAAAAAATAGACAAAAAAAAAAGAACTTTACACTTTTTCCATTCAAATCTTTTATTTTGGTTTTTTGAAAAGAAAGTAAGATCAAAAATCATTTTTTTTTGAAAATTTAATATTTTACTTTTTGAAATAAGATTTCTCCCATTTTTGATTGTCACTTTGATAGTTGAATCTAAAAAAAATCTTTTAAATTCTGAACAACTTGAATTATTTGGTTTTTTCATCTTTTATTTTATTTTTGTATATTTTAATCTTTTATCTTTATGATGATATTTCCTAAACTGAAGGAAAATTCCGACTTTTTTAAATTCTTTTCCACTTGATCAACTTGCAATTTTGGCTTTATTAACTTTCAATATATTGACTAAATTTGAAAAAAAAAAAAATATTCTTAATATTTATATAAACTTACAATAATTTCAATTTGGACTAAAAATTCAAATCAAAAGAAAGATATTTCAAAGAAAAAAAATTCAGATTGTTCTAAATATATTAATCATTGTTATTTGGATTTGACTTAACTGTAAAACGTACGAAAAAGTTAGATTGTAAAGTTTTCAAGAAATTGAAAGAAATGGTATCAAAAGCATTTAATAAATAATTCACAAAGATTTGTTGTAAAGATACAACATCCAAAGATCATAGAGTTTAAAATAAATAAAAAATTGTTCTTCAAATGTAGAAGAGGGGATGAGATATTTTCTTCCATCTCCAGTAATGTAAACCCTACCTCCAGATATTTTGACTCCAGATACTTCTCCAAGTGGGACGTCCCATCTTATAAGTTTCTTGTTTTCATTTACTTCACTAGAAGTCATAAGAATAAACTGTTTGTTGCTGACGAGAATGGTGTATTTTGGTGAAGTATAGTTCCAAACATAAAAAATGTTTTGTTTTTGATATTTTCCATCTTCAATGTTGAAAAGGAGATACTGTCCATCTGAAAAGCCTTTGTTGTAAGGAAGCAAAATTTTATTTCTTCCTATCCATCTGGGAAACCTAATCCTTTCTTTAACAGAGAAGGAAAAAGTATTTTTGATACCTTGTTGCAATCTCGTTGTTGCATCTTTTTTTATAAAAATAATTAAAGAAAAAATTTTAAAAAGAAAAAAATTTACCAAGAGCTCCTGCAACAGGTTTGATTAACATTCCAGTAAGACCCATTCCAATACCCTTCAAAACACCAAAAGCACCTTCTTCTTGGCCACCTTTGATAGGGTTGTTGATGAAACCAGACAAACCTTGCAAAAGACCATTTCCAAAATCTTTAGCTCCCATCAGTAAACCATGACCAATGTGTTCTGCTTCTGTTTGTCTTTCTTTTTTTCTTTGATCGATATAATCTTGATCCATGCTTAGAGCTCCTATGATATTCCCAACACTCCCTGTTATCTTGGAAGTGGTATTGAAAACACCTGATATTGAATTTCTGAACAAAGAGGATGTTCCTTTAATCAAACCTTCACCAAATTGCTGAGGAGATGTTCTGATACCTATTAAAAAATAAGAATTAAAAATTGATTTGATGGAAAAAAAAAATTTACCTTTTGCTGGTTCATAAAAGAAATCTTTAACACCAGTTCCTAAATTCCCAAAGAGAGTTACGGGATTTCCCAACATAGAAGCACTGCCAACCAACAAATAAAATCCCTTGGCAAAAGAAGTGGTGTAAAAAGAAATCATGTTGCTCACCAAATCTTTTTTAGAACAAAAAGGGTTGTCCATAGTCAAAGAGTTTAACAAAAGAGGAGCTCCATCTATTTCCGGAAGATTCCCCGTGATTGTCAAAAGCTTTTGTAAATCACTTCCTTTTAAAGGATTTGCTCCCCAAGAACAAGATGCATAAGAAAGAGTTATGTCGATAGGACCTATCCATAATCTTTTAAAGTAAATCATTTCACTTCTTTCGGTAGATTGGGAGACATAATTAATTTTTTTTCCTCCGAAAATTGCGTTAGAGGTATCTTCATCTGTGTTGGACATTTTTCTTTTCAAAAAGACCACCAAATCGTTGATTGTGTGAAGGAGATGCGTAATAAAAGCCTCATCTATTTGTATCACCATCTTTTGAAGATGAATTTGCAAGCCATTGTAAAAACTGATTGATCTATGCTCTGTGTTTTTATTTACGGCCAAATGAAAGAAAACCGTATCATTATCATCTGTAGGCAGTACAGAATAAAAAACAATCGGAAATGGTGTACCTATTTTAAAAATGAAATTAAATTAAATACAATCAAAACATTGAAAACTAACTCATGAGCATGTTATCGATCTGCATATGTCTAATAGATAATTCAATTGTATTGTTAGGATTTCCATTTTCCCAATGAAATATAATCCGTTGCATCCACAAATTCATGATTTCTTTTGGTTCGCTACTCATCAACGAAACACCAATCGCAGGAACATTGACAGACAAGGAAACTTCTACCACGTTTTGTGATAACTTTTCTTTTTGAATTCTGTCAACTTTTCTTTCTTTTTGAGATTCTGTGAGTTCAATTACTTCTAAAACTTTAGTCACTCCCTCCATAAGCAGTCTGGGTTGTAGATATCTTCTTTGTTTGTTCTTTCCTAAGAAAATGATTTTTTCAAGGTTGAGATCCACTTCATCCAAACAATAGGAGAGTTCCTCTTGGGTAGCTTGCGTTCCAACAATACTCAAAACTAACTGTTTATTCTTTGGAGAAGGTTCAGCCCAAGCATAACTTTTGGATTCACCAGGACCAACAACTTCTTTGTCTCTTTTAATGTGCAACTGATGGAAGACGAGAGGAACTTTTGATTTGTTTCTTATTAGATAATTTGGGAATTTCTCATCCGCAGGTAGAAAACAAACAACTGTGGTACATTCATCAGTACTACTCTTAACAGTGATTCTAGAGTAATAATTTTCAAATTCAGTACTTTTACTTTTTATCTTGCATTTCACATCAAACAAAGAGATATCTGTTATTTCGAACCCACCCGACCAAGTGCAATCATCCCCTGCATACTTTACTCTAGCCAAGTAGTATTTTTGTGTTTTATCAGGCCAATGAAACATTGTCTGGTTGTTATCTTCTAAGATAAACTTTTTTTTAATTCCGATTTGCATGTATTCTATTGTCTTTCCTGTTTTATTTACAAAAATATATCTAGATGTTTTTGAAAAAATTATTAAATCAAATTTGATTGAATAAAAATGTTTTACCTATTCTTTAACAAAACTGTTTTTGTTCTCCAAAATTTTCCTGGTGATGCAGTTATTATAAGACCTATTTCATAAAGTTGTCTCTCACTGTTGATTGAGATACGTCCTATGTCGGTGATTTGATCAGCCAAAGATACAGTCTCTGACCATTCTGAATTTGAAACTTGAAAAGAGAGTTTTTGAAAGTTGAACATAACAGGAGCAACAATTTCAATGGGTGGTGCCTTTCCTGTTCTCCAATCCTCCATTTTCCACCTGTCATGGGAGTCCACATCCTGTCCTGACAATAATTTGTTAACAATGTCGTCTCTGAATAATATACTCATTTCTGTCAAGTTGACCAACCAATACTTACAATAGAAAGAGATTTTTATAGAATTTGGAGAGTACTGAGTGTAATCAACATTTACTCCAAGAGGAGCATAATCCAATTCGTTTTCTTTTTGAATCAAAAACTGTTTTGCTTTCTTTTTTCCCACAATTGGTAAAATAAGTGAACTTTTGAAACCCTCTGGTTTTATTGCTGCTCCAAAGATAGAACCAGAGCAAACAGAATAAATGTTCTCTTTTTCTCCTTTTTGAAGTTTTCCTTTGTGCAAAACACTTTTTCCTTGAGTATCAACCACCCAAAACTCTAAACTAACAGGCAATAAATTTTTAAATATGAGAGGAGGTTTGATGCAAAGCTTATAACTTTTTGCTTTAGAGGTGTAAATGTCGGATTCAACTTCTACTTGTAAACTATAAACAAGAGGCAATTCTTTATCTTGAGAATAACAAGCAAAGAAAGAACTTCCCTTGTTCAATCTTGTAAAGTCTATGTTAGAGCTCCATTTAAATAATTTGGGATCACTACATAACTGAATGACAGAGTCACTATAATGAATTGGAACAGAAAAAGTAGTGTTGGGTTCTATTTTGGAATGATAGATGTAAGGCTCAAATGGTTGTTCTTGTTCTCTGTTTAGTGTTGAAGGTGTAAACATAATACTGAGAGAATGATTTGTTGAATTTTCAATTTGGATGTTGGATCTGATTGTGCAATATTTCGATCCTTTTCTATAAGCAACTTCGTAGATCACTGTTTTGTTATCGAGAGGAAGGGCAAAAGATCTAATCATACTAATAGGTAACTTTTTCACAGGAGAGGTGAATCCTTCTAGTTGGAAATTGAGTGTGTTCCCATCTTGTAACTTTCTAACATTTTCTATCTTCTTGAATTCCGAAACCAAACTGTTTTCTTCTCCACAAAGCTGCATTTGCTGGTAATCTTCCAAACTATGAACTGTTTTGTTTCCTGTGAGCCAATGGGTAAGAGTTTTGCCAGTTTCATTTCTTATATAGTAAGAATGGATTATTTTTCTATCATTGTTAACCAAATCTACTTTTTTTGCAGATTGTTCGCTCCAAGCTTCAGAAAGATGAATGATCTTTTCAAGAGATGCTTTTGAAACAATAATGCTGATAGGAGTAATGGCATTTAGTTCAATGTTGAGGGGATCTTCTTTTTCTTTTCTGGAAAGTTTCAATTTAGTTTCAAACAAAATTTCCTCCGAAAATTGTTGTTCGTTGTCCAGTTTGAATCCTCTCAACACTGGTTCCCAAGATTGGTTGCTCTCATTGAAATAGTCTATTGCGGTAGAAATCGTGAATTTTCCGTATAAATACTCCAGAGGGCCTGTTATTATCTTTCCTTTGCTCTTTTCCAAATAAAATGCTGCTATTGGTATTGTTTCTTCAAAAGCATCATCAACCAACTTTGCATCCAAACCATTCAAGTAAAATTTGATGCAATGAACGAAATCATATTTTTGATTTTCCTTTTCTTCAGAATCTTCATCGTCATTAATCACCAATATATCTCCTTCCGAATCATTATCGTTTTCATCATCAAGGAAAATGAGAGCTTTATCAAGTTTGTTGGGTTCTGGATATCTTATTTGATGTACAAGTTTTCTTTCTTCCAAGTTCTTGTTACCCACGCTCTCCCAAACTAAGGCAATGGCAGCAATAAGCAAATAATCTTGGTATGAAAAAGTCAAAAAAAATCTTTCCATGTTGATGACTGTATTGATCATTTCTCCTTTGTATTCATGCGTGATCACTCTCATATTAACTGGTTCTAAAATAGGAAGTCCAACTTGATGCGTGTCATTCATCCTACACTTGAACGCCTTTAACCTTTCAAGAGAGATCTCAATGGTTTGATTGATATGATCATAAAGATCCATGCGAAACATTGTTTGCAAAAGAACAGCTCTGCTTTCCGAAATTTTTGGTTCTTCTATGAAACATATCTCTGTTCGGGAAAAGTGTAAGACCAACTCTAGAATGAGAGGTTGTTTTTCTTTTTCTATTTCATTGTTCTCCACATTTCTTTTTTTGATGTGATCCATATCTTCTTTGAAATCCAATCCTAATCTTTCGAAAAACAAAGCTATTTCTAAATAGGCTTCAGGAATCAACAAAAGTCGAATTTGAGGAACAATTATGTCGACAACATCAGAATTAGGATGATCGATAACAGAAACACAGATGTTGTGGTTTTGGTGTTCTGGATATCCACAATAATTTTCCTCTCCCTTTTTTTGATTTGTTGATTCGATGGGACTTCTTAGGAGCTCCTTGAATTTGTTGGATTCTCTCTCAGGATGTTTATCGTATAAAGCAATCTCAGATAAAGACAATCCGATCATATCATTATCTTTTGAGCTAGCAACAGAAAGCATCAAATCTTTCATCGATATTTCGAATATTTCAATTTGCTCACTTGCAATATCCCTTTCAGGATTCAAAGATTTTTTTACCGTCAAAGAAATGGAATCAATTTGAATGTCGATGAGAGCAGATAGAATACCAGTAAAATCAACTTGTTCCAATATCAAATTTGTATCAATCGTTTCTTTTTTGTTTTGAGTGATTTGTTCTGTCCTCTCAAAACCAATGTTTTCCCTTATAAAATGATGAATAAGATTGAATTGTGCTTCCGTGAACGTACCAACAAGTTTCTCCACATTTCCTTTCACATTAATTGTGTCTGGTTCGTTGTTATTGTACTGCATAGTTAAAAAGATTTCAGCATTGGTCTTTTCCAAGAGATATTCTTCTTTTTCGTGTATATCGAGTTTGCAGTTTACATTCATTTCTGAAATTGTAATCTTTCCGTTGAGTCCTTCTTCCCTTGTGTTCAAAATTAAACGAATGCTCCCCAAATCTCCTTCAAACTTTGAATGCAAGCTTTTTTCATTACGAGGAAGGACGATGTAGGGATTGTGTATGAGGACATCAACGTTTATTTTACTCCTCAAATTTTCTACCATTTCATTCGCCACATGCTTTGCAGATGTCTCAAGATATTTTTTCATGGGCTCCATACTAGTGAAATAATTGGTGAAACCATCTATAATTTTCCCCAGCACCACTAACTTTACAGAATTTACCACCACACTTACACCCAAATCATAACCAGGATACAAAGTAGAGTTTAGGAGAGAATCGTAAGTAGTAATGCCGTATTTCACTGTTTTATCTTCTTCCATTATTTTGATTATTTGCCTGTATTCATTGCTTCCATCCGACAAGTCAACCATTTGTACCCCTCCTATGTCTCCCTCAATAATGTTCTGCCCGTTTTTCAGCATAGAAAAGTTTGTTTGAGAAGAACCAAGCTCCAAAGAAACAAATCTTTTTCCATTATTGTTCAACTTTACTTTTAATTCTCCCAGCTTCGCCTTCAACTTTAATAGAACACCTTCTTTCTTTTTTTTCTTTTTTTGTTTCTTCTTTTTCATCTTTTTCAAAAGTTCTTTTTGTTTCGAGACTTCCATGGCATGCTTTCTAATTTCTGGTTGAGAAGAAATGCCAGAAATCAAAGAGATCAAGTACAGCAAAGTTTCTCTGTTCACATTGACGGCCAACCCATTAAATTCTACTTCTATCGAATTTTCTACTCCCTGATACATTTTCGATTTGTTATGAACCCCCGTGTAGTTAATCTTGATCAGCTTTTTCTCTCCCATGTCTTCTTTTTCTATCTTTGAAGAAATCATTTTGTAATAATCCTCTCCCCACTTTTGTTCGTTATGATCTATCACTTCGACACTTGAAAGCTGGACATTTGATTCCACATTATGAATGTTCTTGGCGAAATCCAATGAAAGAGAATTAATAAACACCTGTTCAAAAAATTAAATAAATTCAAAAAAAAATTGTAAAAATGTTTTTACAGTGAAAATCTCTTTCTTTTCTTCTCCAAAAAGGGTGAAAGAGAATTGAGGGAGATCAAAAGAAAACATGATCTGAGGCAAATTGATGTAACTTTCAACTTGTTGCTCATTTTCCTTGACTGTCTTTTCCAAAATGTTGTCCATAACAACGAGGATATTGTTTTCGCTGTCGCTATGCTTGATCTTGTTTTTTGGCTTCAGTTTTTTATCTTCAACTTTGTTCAAGGGAACGAGTGTTTGAAAGACTTTGACCAAGTCCGTCAGAATGGAAGTGTTGAAAAACGATTTTATTGGAGAAAATTTGGTGTTGATTTTGAGTGTTGGCATGGTGTGTGTAGAAACTTTGCAGAGATAAAGAGAAAGTTGTAGATTAACATTGTCCAAAATCTGTGTTTGTTCCGTCAACTCTTTTCTCCACTCTCTATTTTTAGAAAAGATTGCCCTTATGTTCCGAAGGTTGACATCATAAATTGTGTAATAATTTGCTTGCTCCTCTTTTTCTTGATTATCTTCAGAAATGCTTTCATTCAAAGAGCTATCGTTGAGATGGACAGATTTCTTGAGAGTGGGAGAAGAAAGAGAAGTAGAGAGCGAGTTGGAGAGATATTTTTTGAGAGAATCTTTGTTGGTTTCACAATAGAGGTTTCCCAAAACGAAAACTACAATAGCACTGTTAGGATCTTCCCAATTCTCACAAATGATAATATTGGGGGCCTCCAATTTTAACACAAGCTCCAAAGAAGTACTGCTGTGAAGGGATTCTTTCAATTTAACTTCTGCTTTGTCAATGATAGTTTCTTCTAAATCACCAGCAATGCCATCAATGAAATCACTTTGGGCATGTTTGAAAAATTTCATTATTCTTTCCACCAATTTCAAAGAAAAGTAAACGTCTATAGATTGTGCTTTCACATGAATGGAGGTGTCTGCATTTCCTTCTGAGGGGTTTATTTCCACTCTCAGGTACATCTGCTTCTCCTCTTTTTTGGCGGGTAAAATGGCCATGTGCTTCTTTCCGGGGGTCGAAATGTAATCAATCATTACGACAGAATCCAATGTGCTTTCAAGAAAAATATAGTTTTCTCTTTTACTCGTCCCTAATTGTAACATCATGAAATCTATTTCGGCTATTGGCTTGTAATTTATTTTTCCTCCTTCTAGGGTTTTCTCTTTTTCACCTTCTTCTATTTCAGAGGATTGGAGAGAAAAGGTGCACTTGTCCAACAAGAAATTGACTTTTATGAGAACTGACTCTTGGTTTTCATCTTCTTTTTCTTCCTCTTGTTTCACATGCACTCTCTTTGCCAATTCATTCAATAATATTTTGCTCACCTGACCTTTTATTTTGAAATTCTAAAAAAAAAAATTATTATTTTATTTTATCTTAAATACAAGGTTTTTTATTTTAAAATAATAGGTTTTTTGAATAATTTATTTACTGGAGCAGAAGAAAACTTTTTTCCGAAAATAGAAAAAGATTTTTCATTTTCTTGACTGATTTCTATTTGTTTGGTGATGAGTTCCTGAGCCAATTTACGGAAATAAATGATTGTGTCAAAGTCCAACTCATTTTCCAAATTTTTGATTAAATTTTCGTTGTACTTTTGCTTTGATCTTTTCAAGTACCAATTCTCTACGTATGCTTTTTTGTTGGACAAGTGTTTTTTGATGTAATCCCAATTCCACTTTTTTCTGTTAACTCTATTCTCTTCCATCACACACGTTATCACGTATTTCCACCATTTTTTATAATCCTTTTTTTGATTTTCTATCTCTGCTGGTTTGTATCTCACATACTATTCCAACAAATTTTTTAATAA
The DNA here is from genome assembly GCA_024220525.1 of Cochliopodium minus. NCBI lineage: Eukaryota > Discosea > Himatismenida > Cochliopodiidae > Cochliopodium > Cochliopodium minus. The sequence goes on from JAMYWO010000160.1 coordinate 66,230, forward strand.
ATCTTTTTTAAAGATGTTGATTATGAAATTATTATTAAATTAAATATTAAATTGAAATTGAACAGATTATTTTTTTTTTTACCTTATAATTCTTGATCTCAAGATACAATCTATCCATGATGCTCAATACATCTTTATATTGGTGATCATTGAGATTGATCTTGATTTTATCAAATTTGAAATCGAGAAAGACTCTAGGAGATTCATAATTCTTCTTCTCATCCTGATTGATCAACAACTTCAAATTTCCACTTACAGGTTCGACAATATAGTTGTGCGAGATCTGATTTCGGTCTCTTGGGATCAGCGAATTCATTGCTTCTTTGAAAGAAGTGATATTATTGATATCAAACTTTATTCTTTGTTCTCTATTCAAGTAGATTGAAAGATTTTTGAGTTCAGATATTTTTCTGATTATTTTATTTGATAATTCAGTCAAAAAACAAGCATTCCAATTTTCATCTGCAGATTCCAATCTCACTTGATCTAGAGTGATTCCAAATGAAATATTATTTCCATCATTCTCGTCCTCGTATCTGATATGGATATTAGATAATGTGATTTGCAAATTGTTGAGTATTTTTTCTTGCAATTGTTGCATCCATCCTTTCTTTTTTGGTTTTTCTGAATTCAATTCTTTTTGAAAGAGATCAGCTAATTGCAATCTTTTGATTTTTGTTTGCAATTCTCTCTTTTCTATTGTTTCAGGAGTCTTTTTATAAAATGAGATGGATAATATCTGAAATATACTTATTTGAATGGGAAAACTTACTATTTTATTATTTGGGCCCAACAAAATAAATAATTGATCAACGTGTACATTAGTTTTTTCTGAATTGAGATTTTTCCAAGGGATTTTGATATTTAAAACACCCAAGATCCCTTTCAAAATTCGAATGGGTAAATTAATATCATCAATAGATTCTGGCTTCACTTCCAAATTTTCCAATTTGACATTTCCTTGACCCACAGCCAAAGATAGATTTTCCTTTTCAAGTCCTCCAATATATTTTCCCAAATACTTTGTCAATAGACTGGCTATCAAGGATTCAAGCATTTTTTTTTATTATTATTATTTTTAAAAGATTTATTTTTGCTTTTTAAAAAAAATTTAATATATAATCGCTATCTGTTTTAAACTTTTTTGAGAAGAGAGAGAATCAAATGTTTATTTTCATGTTGACATCTTTCTCTAACATTTGAGTGAATACCTTCTTTTGTTTTAATCTTTCTTCGGGAGATAGACTAAGAAAATATTTCTTCACTTCAATGATTTTCCCTTTCAAAACAAGATCAACAAGTTCTTCTGGGGTCTTGGGTTTTGAACTAATAAGAAGATCTTTTCTCATAGAAGATTTGATAGGAGTGTTGGGTGTGTTTTCCAATTTTTTCTCTTTGTTGTTTTCTTTATCTTTGCTATCTTTTTTTTCCTTTTTCTCTTTTTTAGGTTTTATTTTGAGTTTTTCTTTCTCCTTGTCTTCTTTTTTTGATTTTTCGTCTTCTTTTTTAGGTTTGACTTCTTTTTTGATTTCTTTTTTTGGTGGTTCTTTGATCTCTTTACTTTCTTTTTTAACTGAAAGAGAAAGATCTTTACTATCTTTTTTAACAGGAGGGCAACTAGGAACGACAAACAAGTCATTAAGTTTGTTCTTTACATTATTTTGTTGATTTTGGGGAGTAGTAGAAAAACGAATACTGGAGTATTTTTCTTTATCTTTAGTTGGAGGTCCGTTTCTGAATTTGGAAGGTGTTGGATTTTTGGGGTTTGGATTGGAGGGAGGAGGGCTAGGTGGATGACTGGGAGGAGGATTACTTGGAGGAATGCTAAGGTTGTTGAAAGAACTGTTGGTGGGACTAAAATTGGTTTTGATATTAGGAGTAGAATGATTGAGAGCTGTCTGTGGAGAAGAAGGTACAGGATAATTGGGTGCGGAATTAGTAGAAGCAGAAAGAGAAGGTTCATAACCACCCGTAAAGGGTTGAGTGAGGGAATTGTGTTTGTTAAGTTTTTTCCCTTCCAAACTTTTTTCATCGCCAGGAAGTTTTTGGTTGAAAGAGTTTGGTCTAGGTGTTTTTGATAAGTATTCATTTGAACTACCTTCGTAACTGTCAGACTGATCAGACATGGATTCTTCAAAGGGAATCTCCGAAAGAGAGGAGGACTTTACAAACTTTTCGTTATTTGGTCTGCTTCCATTACTCTCCTCATTTTCTTCTTCTTCCAATGTCTCCACTGTCAACATGATACTTGCTCTATTTAATGATTTAATAATAAAAAATTAAAAATCATAAAATTTAAATAAAATGACCTTCTTAATGTTTGTTGCCAACGGGGGTCATCTATTTTTTTTTGTACATTTGAAAGATTGGGGGAAAACAATTTTTCGGAATGTGTTATCAAAAATTCAACAATTCTTTGTTGTGTTTGAATGTTACTCATTAATTCTAGCGGATTGTCCACTCCTTTTGGCTTAAGAAAAGAAGGAGCGAATATAATAGCAAGATTGGAAACATTCATTTTATTTGTATCTTTTTCTTTTTCTATTTCTCTCAATAATTTTAAAACTGTTTCTAATATTAATTTGTTTCCTTGTGGTAATAATCCTATTAACTGAGAGATACATCCTTCTTGTTCCTCTTCAGGTTTTCCTATTTTATTTTGGTCGTTTATTTATTTCCGAATAAAATATAAAATTTTTTTTTTTACTCATTGCTTCAATTAACGAGTCATAGAGTGCGTAGGTCAACAGTGGATCTTTCATTTCTCTATTTTTAATTTTAATTATTTAACTTACATTGAAAAAAAATAATAAAAAATTATAAAAACCTGAAATATAATTTTAGAACTCCAGTTGCAACATGTATATCATCTTGCTCTGTTAAAATCACTGGCTTTCCTTTATCAAATCTTTTTTTTAATTCCAAAATCTTTGATTGAACTCCCGACAATCTGAATATTCCTTCAACCTTTAGATCATGATTTAAAAATATGATTAAACAGAAAAATATGATATATTTGATGTTGATATGATAGATGAAATAATTCCTTAATGTGTTGATATATGATAATTGCCAAATTATTCTATCCACTCTTCTTTGGATTTATAAATTTTCTTATTTATAAAATTACAAATATCCTTTACCATTATTCCATATTTTCTTATATATTCGATAGTGCAACTAATCAATGGAGGAATAGAATTCGCATTCTTATCAAAGGATTTCTTTTTGCTCATTTATTCAATCAATTTATATATTGATTTTTTTATTATATTAATTTATGAAACATTCAGTAATATGATATAACATCTGGATTGGTGATGCTATTGATTAAATAATTAATTTTATTTGAGTAATTTTTCATATTCAATAAAGTGGCAATCCAATTTCAAGAGATGTTTCACAGGAAATGGTTGAGTTTTTCCTGTTTCTTTGTAACCTCTCTTTTCGTAGAGATTTTTCAACCTAAAATAACCATCAATCAAATTTGCAATAATTCCAAAATAATTTAACAAATATACCAAGGTTTAACTGATACCACCCAAAGAACAATTTTTTTACATCCCATTATTTCCAACTTATTTTCTGTAAATATCCAAGAAAGAATTTAATTTTGTTTGTGATTAAAGAGTGATGATATATTACCAAAATTCGTTAGTATTTTTTGGGAAAGTCCCTTCCTCTTTTCGCTGTGAAAAATTTTGTTGATTTAAAGCAAAAAAAATTCAAATTAAATTCAAAACTATACTCATTATGAATACAAAGAAAATTGAAATTTGCAAATTTTGATTCTTCAAAAAATTTCACACTTATCAAAGCCACCAATATTCCATTTTCATTCTTTATTGTATAAAAACAATATTCCTCATCCTTTAATTGTTCCACATTCATCAATCTTTCTCCTTTAAATTGATATTAAAAAATGATTAAATGTTTATTTTTGGATACCTTCAACCCAAAACTCATCATCTTGTTTATAACTTGTATTAATCAAATCAAACATTTCATTATATTCATTATCTTTTGCACAAGCGAATTGAAGCCCATCAGAGAAAAAATTCTTTATGATCATTTTTTTTTTAAAATAAAATTCAAATGGATAATATTCATAATGAGATGATTGAGGCATCAAAAAGAAATGATTTCGAAAATTTGAAGAAATTATACCTATTGAACCCATTGAATACAAAATATACATCAATAAGAGATAAATTTGATCAAAATGTTCTCGATTATGCAATTTTAAACAAAAATTTTGATATGATTTCATTTTTATTGAAAAATGGTGGAGATTTAAATAGCAAAGATGCTCATGGAAGAACATGGTTTAAATTATTTTTTATTTTGATTTCAAACCTAAAAAAATCCTCATTAAATTTTATATTATACAGTCTATTTTTTGCATGTAAAATTGGAATTGAAGAGATTTTTGATTTAATTGTGAATAGTGGAGCAGATCGAAATATAAAAGATAATGAACAAAATAATCTTTTGCATGTTTGTGCACAATTTGCATCAGTTGAAATAGCAAAAAAATTGATTGAAGAAGGGAAATTAAATGTTGATGAAAAGAATTTATTTGGTTATACCCCTCTTCATGTTGCAGCAAGTGCAAATAATCAAACATTGGTAGAATTATTGTTGTCTAATGGATCAATAGAAGATGAAATTTTTAAGAAATTCCAAGAACAACAAAAGTCAACACCAAAAAAAAAAACAAAGAAGGGAGGAAATGTATTGAAAAAACAATTGAATGATAAAGAAATCAAAATAAAAGAATATGAAGAGTTGATAGCAAGATTGAATCAACAGTTCCAACAATACAAATTCAATAACGAATCTTCAATCGAAAAACTGACAGAGGAAAACAAGAACCTGAAACTCAATTTGATTTCAGATCAAAACAAGAATTCTTCACAAAATGATGATTTCTCCCCTGAAAAATTGTTAAACAAAAATAAAGAGATGGAAGAGAAATTGGAAGAAACCAAAAAACAACTTGAACTTCAAACACAAGAAAAGGACAAGTTGCAACAAAAACTAAACTTGATGAGCCTCACTCTCCAACAAGAGCTTTTTAAAGCTACCTCTTCCAATATCATTTCTAGTGAGAAGTTTATCAAAAATGAGGAACTTTTAAAGAAACAAGAAGTGCTCATTCTTTCGAAAGACAAATCCATTTCTGAAAAGGATCAACTTCTTGAAGAGAACAAACTTCTTCTCCTTTCTAAAGATCTGACCATTGAAGACAAAAACAAGCTTTTAGAAGAAAGTAAGGAGAACATTTCTCTCAAAGAAAAATCCTTGCAAGAAAAGGAGCAGATCATCAAAGAAAAAGAAGAGATCATCAAAGAAAAAGACTCACTTTTGAATCAAAAAGATCAATGTATACAAGAAAAAGAAAAGATGATAGAAGAGAAACAAAAACTTTTTCTCACCAAAGAAAAAGAACTCGGCCAAACCCTAAAAAAGCAAATTACTCTTCAAAACCAGATTTCTGATCAAGAAGAATCTCTTACTTTTCATAAAAACGCTTTAAAAGTTTCTCAAACAAATGTAAATAATCTTACTCTGCAATTATCTCTTTTACAACAGTCTTCTCATTCTTCCAGTGAAAGTTATTCTAAAATGAATTCTTCTTTACAACAAGCAGAGGAACAGTTGATCCTTTCTCAACATGCCCTCAAACAGAAAGAGGAACAACTTAAATCTCTTTCTCTGAAATATGATCAACTTTCCCAAGATCTTCAAAACAAGGAATATTCAATTTCCTCTCTCAAACAAGACCAAGAAAACAAAGAAAAACTGTTTTCTTCTTTGAAACAAGACAATGAGAATAAAGAAAAGCAAATCTCTTCTCTCAAGCAAGAATGTGAGGACAGAGATAAACAAATTTCTTCTCTCAAACAAGACCAAGAAAACAAAGAAAAACTTTTTTCTTCTTTGAAACAAGACAATGAGAATAAAGACAATCAAATCTCTTCTCTCAAGCAAGAGTGTGAGGACAGAGACAAACAAATTTCTTCTATCAAACTTAATCTTTTCGAAAGTTCCAAAAAAGAAGAGCAACAACAAATCCTTTTCACCGAAAATAAAAAACTTTTAGAAGAAAAAGAAACCCTTCTCTCTGAGATTGTACAACTCAAAATATCCAATGTATTTCCTTTTTAATTCAATTTTTTTATTATCATTCTTTTTTTTTTTCTACAAGGAACAACTCTCCATTGAAAAAAAGGAAAATGAAAAGAAAGGAGAGGAGATAACTCAACTAAGAAAAACAAATCTGACCATCGAAAAAAAGATTTCGGAGCTTAACGAATCTTTAGAAGCAAAGATCAATTCCAACAAAACACTGGAAAATAATCTTTCCATTTTAAAAAACTCTTTTACTCAATACGAAAATGAAAAAAAACAAGAAATTTCCGATTCTCAAGAACAAGTGAGACAGTTGAACCTGAATGTTCTTTCCCTCCAACAAAAACTAGATCAACTCAATCAACTTTCAACTCAATTCAATCTTTTAAAATCTGAATCATCTGATCTTCACAAAAAGATTGAACTGATGGAAAAAGAAAACAAAAAACTTTTTGAGGAAAACGAAAACCTTCACATCCAAACTCTCAATCACCAGTCTCAAGCCACCTTTGGTGAAGAAAACACCTATAAAGAAATAATGTCTCAATATTTAAAAACAAATGGAAGATTAGAAAATGAACTGGAAGATCTCAAACAATTGTGAGTTTTTTATTTATTTATATTTATTTTAATTATTTTCAAAATTCAGTTTTTTCAATAGTATCGTGCTTACTGTCAAACTTAGCCAAAAGACCAATAACAAAGATAGTTTTGAGCTTTTTGATTTGGCAAAAAAGAAAAAGATTCCTTATACTGATTGGACTGATTTCGTGAAGTTACAATTAGGGGCCAAGTGATTATTGGAATAATATTCTTTGAATGAAAATGAGAAAAAAAAAAAAAAAATTAAAAAATTAAATATCCTTATTCCAAGATTTTTTTATTGTTGAAGAGATACAAAAATGAAGATTTTTTTTTGAATCAATCTTTGAGAAAAGTATTCACATTCATAAAATTTGGCTTAATAAAAAAATTATATAAAAAAAATGAACAAGAAAATAGTAAAGAATAATAAATTCAGCAAATATATCAAAAAACACAAAATTTTTTACAGTACTGTAAAAGAATTAATCAAAGTTGATGACAATTGCAAACTAAATGATGATAGTATTTCTGTAATTACGTAAAAATTTTGTAAATTTTAAAGCCAACAAGATTTTATTTTTATTTTTTGCAGATATAATCTTCTTGGAAGCACATTGGGTCTTCAAAAACATTTTCCTTATGTCAAGCCAGAATATTTGGATTGGGAAAATAGAAGGGAGAAAATATTCAATCAAATTAAAAATTTATTGGATCCAAATTTACCTGATTTTGTTTCAGTTCAAGAATTGGATGATGTAAAAATAAATTTTTGCTTGATTAATTCTAAATTTAATTAATAATTAATTAAAACTATTGCTAGACATATTTCAACAAAAAATTTCAAGCGATGGGAATGGATTCGGTATATATAAGAAGGCCTTCAACCAATAATTCTGTGCACACCGGTTAATAAAACATTTTTTTTTTTTATTATATTTTTATATTCCAAAATAATAAAATTTAGGAAGATATAAATATGATGGGTGTGGAATTTTTTTCAAAGAATCAAAATGGGAGTTACTTCATGAAAAATCAATAGTTTATTGTAATTCTTTGAATTCTTCTACTCTTCTTAATTCTTTTAATTCTTTTCATTCTTATTTTGAAGAAATTTATTTTAATTCACAATTTTTACATTTTTTTTTGAAAAGCGGACTTACATGACAGAGTGGGGCTAATGACAACCTTTAGGAACAAAAAAACCAAAAAAATATATATTGTTGCTAACACTCACTTGTATTGGGACTCCAATAAAATAAATGATCAATTACACGAATTATTCGAACTCAACAGGTTTTTTTTTTAAAATAAAAATTTCAAAAAAATTCTATTTCAAATATTTTTAATATTAGTTCAAACTTTTTTTTTTGAAACAATTAATTTTTAATTTATTAAACAGTGCACTTTCAACTTATTTGGAAGAAATGAATAATAAATTTGGGATTGTTTCATACCAAAATTATGGAGAAGAGCCAAATTTCTCGAAAGTGCCGATAATAGTGTGTGGAGATTTCAACAACATACCAAAGTCTCTTGTTTACAGATATGTCATTCATAATTTTTGTAAAAACCATGGAATTTCTTTTAGAAGTTCTTATGACATTTATAAAAATCTCCTTTTAAAATCTTCTGGTTCCACTCTTTTTTCCGACGAGAGTTTACCTTATGGTATGTTGTTGATATTTATTAATAATTTTAATATTCTTTTTGGTTTAATTAGGACCTGATTATGAGCCCCCATTTACTACTTTTAATTTCAGAAGAAGATGGACAATCGATTATGTAAAAAAAATTATCTTTTGTTGATCAATTTGTTTATTTTTATTTCTTTGAAAAGATTTTTTTTAATTCAAATTCGCTTCGTGTCACTCATCTTCTACGTTTACCTAATTCCCATGAATTAGATAGTTCACAACAAGGAATCCCAAATTCAGATTATCCTTCTGATCATTTCATGATTGCTTCTATTTTTGAAACAATAAAGCATAAATTATAAAATTACCTTTCTTTTAAAAGAAAAAAAGAAAATAATTTTGTAAATCTATTGTAAAAGTCAATAAATTCTGAAAAAAATAATTACAATTTTTTTATTTGAAAGTTATTTAGATCATTTTTTGTTTATGTATTTCTTTTTTATATCAGATATTGCTTGTTGAAATTGCTTTGAAATTGTGGTAGCATAAGGAGGAGAACGAGAAATTTGAATCAAACTTTCGATTGAGTTATAAAACAGATAATTTCTCAAATCTTCGTGATCTCTTAACGCACTTTTTGGTAACTTTGGTAAAAAATTGATGACCCTCTTTCTCCAAAAACAAGCCATTTTGTAAGCATCTAGAATAAGAAAAAATTAAAAAAGGATAATAAAAATTAAATTAAATTAATATTACTTTCATCATTTTCACATGGTTGAAAAACAAATGACACAGAGTTGACTGAACCACGAAAAGTTGGATACATTGGGGTAGATTTATCAATCAAAAATATTAAAAGTTTATTATTTCCTATGTATTGTCTCCTTTCATTATCAGTCATTGAAGCAGCAACATTAAAAGAGATTTCAAAACCTCTCCAACAAGTATAGTAGATAGATTTTTCCTTACTCATGTCTCTCCCACCAGAATAGTGATCCCAATTTTTCGATATTATTTTTTTTCCCAAAATGTTCAAAAATTTGGCTTCTTTTTCGTTAATAGAAAGGTTTTTGATCATCTCTTCCTCTTTGCTTTGTTTTTCTTTTCCAATAATAACCCCAAAACTCAAATTTTTTTGAAAACCCAATCTATTTTCTAATCCCAGCAACTCCAGGCTTATGTTGCTCGTTTTATTTTCCAACTCTACCCACATTTGTTGAATTTCTTTTTCGGAAGTTTCTTTGTGTTGGTTGATTCCATAAAGTAAGTAGAGATCTGATTTTACACTTGACCAATTTTTACTTATGTATTCCAAAAATTGTTTCTGTATTAAAATTGGATTCATTGAATTCAAGTTTATCATACCAACCTTCCCACTCTTCTTCACACCATTCCCATTATTATTCCCACTACTACTGTTGATATTGTTTTTAGAATCGTTTTCATCAGAGAGAAAAGAATGTTCTCCTTTGAGGGGGGAAGTAGGAGGAGAAGTAGTGGGAGAAGCGAAATGAGAAGAAAAATTGGAGAAAATTCCCATACTTGAAAAGATGGATGTACTCGAAAACATAGAGGTAGAGGATGATGTTGACGATGTTGTTACAATTGGTGCAGATGATGTGGAATTAGGAAGGGATGAAGTAGAAAGAAAAAGGAAAGAAGGTACCACTATTTTCCAAAAACCCCATTTGTTTATTAAAATAAATTTAAAAAGATTTCCTCTAAAAGGTCTGGGATGAAAAATTATAATTTTTTGTTCATCTTCCACTTCTGAAGAGAAAAAGTAAATGAAATGCAACTTGCTGTACATTTTTGAAAATTCTGAAAAACATCCCCCCAAACTAAAATCTTCTTCCTCTTCCTCCCCTCCCCCTTCCTCTCCCCCTTCCTCCTCTTTTCCTTCTCCTTCTTCTTTTCCTTCTCCTTCATTTCTTTTTTTTGATTTTTTTACCCTTTTTATTAAAAAATTTTTTTCTTCTTTTATTTCCTCTCCTCTTATTTCTTCTCTATTAATTTCTTCTCCTTTTAATTCCTCTCCTTTTATTTCCTCTCCTTTTATTTCCTCTCCTCTTATTTCTTCTCCTTTTATTTCCTCTCCTTTAATTTCTTCTTCTTTTATTTCTTTATCTTTTTTACCCATTTTTCTATTTTTGTTGCTTTCTTCATCAAGTTTATTATTATCAATATTATTAAAATTATTATTTATGTTATTATTATTATTATTATTATTATTATTATTATTATCACTATGATGATTGTTATCATGATTGGGATTGTTATTGATGTGATTGGAAGGGAGAGGCATGAAAGCAGTTTTGATGTCATCATGAGGAGGGAAAAGGAGAGAGAGATCATAAGTTTGAATAGAATTTTTGATGTTTTTAATTTCAATACTTTCTTTTTTAATTTTTTTGTTCAATTTTAATGATTTCTCTAATATTTCCTTTGCCCCTTCATTTCCTCTCTCCTTCGCTATGTCATATGCTGTTTTTTTTTCTGAATTCACAATGGTCACGTCTGCATTACTTTCTTTTTTAAAAAAAATTTTTTAAAACATATTTTCCAATTAACACATTAATTTGAAAAAATAAAATAAATTTGTTAAAAAAAATAAGAAAGTACTTAATTTACATAAAATAAAAGTTGATTATTGTGAATATTTGAATTAAATAAATTAAAGATGAAATTAAATTGAAAAAATTGTTGTAATAAAAGATACCCAATAAAATTTTGATTAAAGATTCATTATTTTGGTAAGAACAAATGTGCAAGGGAGTAGAAAAGTGTTTGTCCAATGGATCCAGGTTTATTCCTCTATTTATTTTTTCAAATGAAAATAATGACAAATTAAAATAATGACAAATATATATTTAATAATTAAACAATGAATCAAAAAAAAAAAAAAAGAAAGAAAGAAAACCTTTGAACCAATAAGCTGACTATAGTTTCGCGGTTGAGAAAACAAGCGAGAGTGAGAAGAGAAGTGCCTTTTTTATCAAATTTATTCAGAAAAGGAATACTAGATTGGCTAATGACTGTCCCAATGAGAGTATAAAATATTTCATCTTCTTCATCCGTTTTGTTAGAGTTTCTTAGAATGTAGTGTATCAAATTTGACCCATCTCTTTCATTTTCTACTTCTATATCTGCTCCCATTTGCACCAACTTTAAACATACATTCCTTTTTTATTTTTCCAAAATTAGTTTATTTTATTGTTATTTTAATTTACTTTTATTCAAAAGTATTATTAATTTATTAAAATGTATTTATTTATTAATATTCATTAATTTTTCAATATGTATTAATTTATTGTTTTTTCACCATTTTCTAAAATAAGCAGCATTTAAAAGGATGGAATCGCCAGAAGAGTTGGGAAGATTGAAAAACTTTTTGTATTGTTTTTGGGCAAGCTTTTGAAAGAGTTTAGAATCATTCCCATTTTCCAGAAGATAATGCAATTTTTGATTTTTATTTTGATAAGGCTTTGTTTTTGTGGGAGCTACAACATTCTCTTGAATGATGGAAGGATTATTTGAAATGATGGTGGAATTGGAATTAATAGGCTTCTCACTCTTTTTCGCAAAAGATTTGACATCTCCTCGGTTAAATCCCCTCAAAGAAAATAGTTTTTTTTTGTCTTTCTTCAATTCTTTTAATCTTATTTCTTCAAAATTTTTATCTAATTTTTCGTTTTGTTCATGATTATCCTTTGAAAAAGCTTTTTCTTCAACATCATTCTCTTGTATTGGATTATTTGTTGAATTATTCAATGGGGTAATCGAAACATTCATATTATTTTCCTTCTCATAATTGTTCAATTGAATATTTTCTGTTTCAGTTTTATCAATAATATTAACATTCTCAATTATTGTTATGTTCGAATTATTAGACTCATTGGGTTCCAAATAATCCTTATCAAGTGATTCATATTCTTCTGCATTATTTTCATTATTGTTTTTGACTTTTTTTATTCTCCTTATTTGCTTCATGATTCGTGGTTTGGGAGGTATATTTGGCTTTTCCATCAAATTGATATGGCAATTTTTTTTTTTGTTTTGTTGAAAGGATTTTAAAAAAAAAAAAAAATTGAAATGGTAAATATTTTTGTTGGATTTGTTCTCAAAAATAAATATTAATTACTTTTATAAAGGATGAAAATAAAGATGTAAATGAAATCATTAATCGTTTGAAACAAAAAAAAGGTGTTGAAAGTGTTATGGTTGCAAATCATGATGGTGCTCTGATTGAATCAACCACTGAATTGAATACATCAAGAAAATATACAAAATTATTGACAGAATTAGTCAAACAAGCATCTGATGTTATCAAAAAAATGCAATTAAGTAAGGTGAGACCAAAAAAAAAGGGTTAAATAAATATATAATATTTACACTTATTGTTTTAGGATTCGAATGATTTATCTTTTATGACCTTGAGAACAAAACAACATGAAATAATGATATATTATGGAGAAAAATATTTATTTTTTACACTCAAAAGCAATATTGCGACAAATTAAAAAAACTTTATAATAAACAATTGAATTAACAATCAATATTGGAAATACAAATAAATTTTAATTCAATGATTAAAAACAAATAAAATAGGTTTTAATTTAGATCAAAAGTTGTTCTATTGATATTTTAAGTTTATCGATTTGATTCTTTAATTGAGAACCTTCATTTTGAATTACAGCCAAAGAGATGACTGGTCTTGAAAGTCCACAAGCTCTTCCCAAAGCATGTTTTGATGGAACAAATACATAAGGAACATTCTTTTAATAAAACAAAAATTAAATAAATTTTTAAAAATCACATTTTTGATAATTTTCCCAAAATTAATGAATCTTTTTTTTTTACCTTATCTTCGCATAAAAGTGGTAAATGGAGGAGAATTTCGATTGGTTCTGCATCAGCTGCCATAACAATAAATTCGGCAATACCTCTATTTAATGCTTTGGTAGCTTCATTTGCTCCTCTTTTGAGTTGTTTATAATTATTAGATTGTGTTACGAGTTCATGAATGGTAACAGTTAATTGTGGATCTGCGAGTGGAAAAGCTTTAGGATTTGACTAAAATAAAAAAATTAGTTATATGGGGATTGTTTAAAGGATATTTAAATCACATAGATTCAACATATTTATATTTATTTTTTTCCTTCAATTTTATTTATAAAAGTTTTTTTTTCGTGATACCATTTGTTCTTTTTTTTTTTATTTTTTTTTATAAATTATTAAAAAATATTATAGATATTTCTCATTTATTTCTGAGGAAAGATATAAAATGAAAAAGAGAAAAAAGTGAGATAGATGATTGAATTAGAGGAAGAAAAAATAAAAATGGAAATTGTTTTTTACTTTACAAAAATAATCTTTTTTTTTTATTTATTTTTTTGATT
>JAMYWO010000161.1:5053-20985 GCA_024220525.1 Cochliopodium minus
AATCTTTCAAAAGTCGAAATTATTTACGAAAAAAAAGAAAATTTTGTCAATTATTTCTATTCAAATAATATTGACAGTAAAAAATTTCTTTCTAATCTCCATTTCTTAATGATTAAAAAAGCAACCCAACCTGCCATTTTTGAAAATTATTGTTTTTTGTTAGATAAACAAAAAATGAATGTTCACAGATATGTTTTGGAAGAAAATTATAATGACACAGTTCTTTCAATTATTAAATATTGTTGGGGATATTTAATTGAAACAATAAAGGGCTACTTTCTTTTGTATAAAAATAAATTTGGGAATATTGAGAATAGTGGAATTTTCGAAAAAAATGAAAAAGAAATTTTAAAGTGGATGGAAAGTTCCAAGAATTCTTATTCTTTCTTGAAAATCAAACATTCCAAATATTACAAAAAGTTTGAAGGGAAAGATTGTTTTCTCGTTTCACAAGTGTCTTTCCCTTGGTTGGCTAATTTATTTTTTTAATTAAAATTTTATTTTCTCAATTTAAAACACTTTTTTTATCTCAAAAAAAAAAAAAAAAAAAGAAAAAATTTGTTTTGATTTTATTAAAAAAAAAAATTATATTCACTTGTTCGAAATATTATTCAAGAGAGAATTGATTTGTTGGATTTGTTGAGAATGAAGTAAAACTGTATTGTTCAGGCGTTGAACTTCGAGAGTGAGATCGTCATGTTTTCTTTCCATTTCTAAAATAATTTGAACAAGATCTTTATTGTCAAGCTTATTCAAATCGTTTAAATCTTTTTTTAAAAATAAAATAATTAAGTAAATAATAAACTTTGAATTATTAAATAAATCAAAAAAAAAAACAAAATAAATAAACCAAAACCCTTTTTAATCTCAATCTTTTCTTTTTCTAAAATTTCCTCCTTCTTATCATAAAGTTCCCTTACTCTTTCTTTTGCTTTCTCAAAGTTATTTTTATTCTCCTCCAACAAATAACGAATTTTAGAATCAAGTTTTTTATTATTAGTATTATTCTCGATGACATCATACAAATTAACATCTTTCAAAAAAATATTATGATGTTTTATTGTCTTATACAAAATTTTGAATCCTTTTTCATTAATGTTATTATTGCTTATGTTTATATTTGTTAATGTTGTATTTTTTTTGAGAGCTTCAAAAAGAATTTCCGTTCCCTTTTCGTTTAATTGGTTGTTGGAGATGTTCAAATATGTCAGTGTAGTATTGATAAAAAGTGCTTCTGAAATTTTTTTTATATCTTTTTCTTTTATCTTTATAGAAAAAATAATTTTTGAATTTTTTTAATTTGATTTAAATTAATTTAAATTTTAAAGTGTGATTTTGATATTTTTTATTGATCATTTTTATTTTGATTTTATTATTTTAATAATTTTTTTAATTTTAATTTTTTGATAAATGTTTTTTTGTTACGTCATTGAATGAAATATCCAGGAAGATCATCGAATTATTCATTTTTATAACTTTTGATAAACATTCCATACCTAAAAGAAATCAATAAAAGTGTTTAATGAATTATAGAAGACTCATATCTGATTATACCCTGTTCATTCAATTTATTATACGAAAAATCGATTTTTTTCAACGTAGAATTTTCTAGCAATGCATCAGATAGATATCTCATGCCCTCCTCCCTTATATCTATGCTCTTTATCGAGAGATATGTCAAGGATGTGTTGATTTTGAGCGCTTCGGAGAGATCTTTCAATCCAGCATCGCTCAGATAGTTTTTGGATAGATCCAATGAAGTCAAAGATGCATTGATACTCAATGCATCAGACAGATCATGCATATTTTGATCGTTGAGGTTATTATCGCTCAGATATAATTCTTTCAGCGAGTGATTCTCTTTCAGGGCCTCTGAGATCTGCTGGATATATTCATCATTCAGATATTTGTTGCTTAAATCAAGTGTTCCATTCGATTCTTTAACCATGTTATAATAATTACCCATTTTTTTTTTTAATTTTAATATTATTTTTTATTTTTTTTTTTTTTTTTATATATTTTTTTTAATTTAAAAATAATAATTTAAAAATTTAAAACCTGTTTCTTATTTTTAATATTTTTTTGAATTTAAAAACAAAAAAATACCAATGACTATGTATAAATAACAAGAAGAAGACAATAAAGAAAATAAAAATGACAAAGAAAAAATTTTAATTTAATTTTTAATTGAATAAAAAGTTGAGATGAGTTTAGAAAAGTTGTAAAAACCATGACCAAAGCAAACTCTTGAAGAAGTTCTCAATTAATATTAAATTTTTAAAAGATAAAATAAACTAATTGTAAAGGATTTTAATTAAAAATCAACAAAAAAAAATATTTAAATTTACAAAAGAGATGTTTTTTGTTTTTTTAAAAATAATTAATGAAAAAAAAAAAAAAAATCTCTCATCATTAATTATCCTCAAGAAATTTCGACAAATAAACTTCTCGTTCAACAGTAGTATTGGAAACTTGCCATTGGATCTCTTTTTCGGGTAACCAAGCAGTTTTCTTAATTTTATCTTCTTCGTATTCCAATAAATAGTAATCATCAGTGACTCTAAAGTTAATTATGTTGGCGGAGATTTTTTTGGGTAAAATTTTGACGTCCGACCCGATAGATCCGAAGCCGATCAAGTGATTTGGATGCTTCTCAAACAGAGTGCTGATGAACTTTCCCTCCATGACAGTATGTTTGGCAGCTAATTGATAATCTGGAAGAAGAAGAAAAAAAAAGATAGATAAAAAATAATATACAAAAAATAATTAATTGAATTTAAAAATGATAATTAATTTAAAAATAATATATTAATTTTAATAAAAAATTCAAATTTATCTCCATTTTTTTTAAAAAAAAAAAATTTGTTCTTACCAACTTCCAAGTGGGGACACTTTAGCAAAGCAGGAGACCAAACCAAAGCCAAAGAATTCAATGTCATTTTGTTTTTGTCGCTCTCCGCAACCGAGCGGAGAAACTTTAACAAATAAAAGAATGTGCGGCCATGTATCGAAGGCAAAGAACGAGCAACACTCAAAACCTTGTCAACATTGTCCAAAGCATTCACACAGGCATTGTAATTAGGAAACAAAGGCTCAATCAAACCAATGAACCATTGTTTAAGAATAGAGGCAGCCAAGTTGTGATCATCACATTTCAAATTATTAAATTTTTTCACTGATTTTTTTTCCGCTTTCTTGAAGATTTTCGCCTTAAACTTTTCTATGACGAGGATGGAGGGAGATAATCGAAAGATTCCTTCTTCTTCTATCCCATTGTTGATTTCTATGAGCTTGATGAGGCGGATCATGATGAGTGGAACTCTCATCTGCAACTGGGTCATCGC
This sequence comes from Cochliopodium minus, assembly GCA_024220525.1. Classification (NCBI taxonomy): domain Eukaryota; phylum Discosea; order Himatismenida; family Cochliopodiidae; genus Cochliopodium; species Cochliopodium minus. Next base: position 8,398 of record JAMYWO010000161.1, read on the forward strand.
TTGCTCATATCCCGGATAGTTTTTCTCCGCTTCAAAGATTTCTATCAGCGATTGATCGAAATACGTCTTCTTCGACAATTTCACGACACCTAATGATCTGGTTTGTTTCTTTTTATCATCTATCTTGATTGAATCTTTTGGCCTTTGTAATTGAGGTGATAAGCTCTGGGTCAATTCGACTTTTTTTTCAGTGGAGTGTATGGTCATTGATTGGGTCTTTTCTGGTGATTCAAGACTGTTTTCTTCGCCATCTTCCTCTTCCATGAATTTTCCTAGCTTCTCCAGATTAACTTTGAGGCTCTTCATTTCCGTTTCCCATCTCATCCTCTTTGGGAAATCCCATTTCTCTACATCTTTATTTGTCACCTTTATTCCATATGCTTGCTTGAAGTTTTTTCAAATAAATATTTAACCTCCAATTATTTATATATTTGTGAATAAAGGCAATTATTTCAAATGATGTCGAAATTATTGTATGGATAAGTAGTGATCGGTAATAATTTCCATAATTAATTAAATATGGTACATTATTTCCTTTATGTATCGATTATGAACTAATAAATATTTTCAATTTTATAATAATCTGAAGATCTTTACAAGTAAAAAGATATTGAATTCTATTGAAAGTAAATCGGTTGATATTTTAGATTATATGCCAAAATAAATGGATTCATTATTTCTCCTCAAATATTCTTGGCTTTTTAGATGAAAATTATATATTTTGTTTTTCCTTGATCTATATTACCATGATTCTAATGTACAAATCATTATCCGATAATTTGCTGTTTTGGTTAACACTATTATTAGGAGGAAGTGAGAATCTTTTTTTTGTAAATGCTTTATTATTCAGTGTCTTTTCTTTCGATAATCTCATGAATTTTTCAAATTTTTCTAATCTCTTTTGTTCATTTAACTGTTTCAGATTCTCAAGATCTTTCTCTTCATTTATATTATTTGTTGATTGTGAAAATTCAATTATTTTAGTTGTTGATACTATTTCAGGTATCTCATCCATTTTTATCTCGTTCCTATTCTAAGAATATCAATGAATTTCTTCAATTTTTTTTATTTTATTAAAATTGTGATGGAAATTTATAAAAAAAAAAAAATTCGATCCTTCAACAGATAATTTTGCTATTTATTGAATGGAAAAGCAATTAAAGATTTTATTGGGATCATGTGGAAGATTAAAGAAAGAAATAGCATCATATGAAAAAGAAGGAGCACAACAACAAAAATATATCAATTCTTTGAAAGAGAAGAATGCAGATCCATACGATATCAAAAAGCAAGAGCAAGTATTGGAAGAAACATTAAATATAATTCCACATTGTAAGATAAAATATTCTGAATCAGTCGAACAATTAGAACAATTGATTGTAATAACAAAAAGAATTCAAATATACCATTTTATTATCTTTAATGACACGCAATTTTTTTTTTGATCTCAAATATTTCTCTAATAAATCAAATATATCCTAAATATGGAATTAGATATTTGATTGAATCAATATTTTTACTTTATAATCATCCAATCAACTATATATTTCTCCTCATTCCATTTTGCTTATCTTTCATTAATTATAGGAACAAATTAAAGCAAATGAACAAGAATTGATGAGCACTGAAGAATTTAAGAACGCTACCAAAATTATTGAAGAAGATATCAATTAAATTATTAAAATGAAATTCAATTTTATAAAAAATAAAAGACATTTTGTTCTTACTTGAATCATCTTTCTAAATCAAGTATGTTTCTTTTAACTTCAAGTTTATTTTGCTTGAAATGTTTAAGGAAAATATAAAATATTTTTTTTTTTATTTTTTTTTAATTTTGCTGATGAAATACTCTTTGTCTTTTTTAAAACGTTTAATTTGGATATTCAGATTCCTAAATGATCACCGGATACAATAATTAAGATAATACCTTTCTTTTAAAAACTATATGTCCAAAAAAATAAAAATTTAATAAATTAAAAAAAAAAAAAATTTTATAGATAAAATATTTGGGAATGAACAATCCAATTCCTCCAAATAAAGTACCAATGAGACCTGTACCTAATCCCAAACTTAATGTGAATAAAGAACCCAATCCAAAAAATATCCCTCCAAAAATACCATCAAAGGAGAAATCGAACAGCCCAAATATTCCAATACCACCAAAACCAAAGGGATTGAATAAATCTATAATTTTTAAAAATAACATGAATAATAATATGAGCAATAACGAAAATGGAGATAATATGAACAAAAATAATTTTTTAATAAAGATACCAACTCTGAAGAACAATAATAATAATCAAGAAACAAATGATCAAGAATCAAATATGGATAATCTTTCGACAAATAACAATAAGAATACTTCGCCTAAAAGTCCTCCTACAAAAATATCAACAAAGATTTCTTCCCCTCCAACAGAGTATAAGATTTCGATACCCAATATACCAAATACCAACAATGTTGATGAAAATAATAATAATAGTGTCAATAATAATAGTCACAATGAGGAATTGAATAATATAGAAGGCAAAAGTCCAACACCAAATAGAAATAGATCAATTAATATTAAACCTTTGAATAACAACATAAAAGATCAAAATGAAAATATTTCTCCAAGTAATACCCCCAAAAATGAAAATATAAAGGTCAATAACAATAATGGTAATAACAATATGAATATGATGATGGTATCTCCAATGAATTCATCTAAAGAATCCCCCAAAGATGAAAAGAAAGGAGAATCACTTGGAGATTTGATGAATTCTCCAAACACAAGTATGAAGATGAATCTTAAGCAGATATATGAGGATGATACTCCAAAAAGGAAGAAACAATATACATTGGAACAAGTCTTCAAGCAGTTGAGCGAAAAAGAAGAAAGTTTGGTTTCAACATTGGATGAAATCATCAGTCAATTTAGAGATCCAATAGAGGGAGAAGAAATATTGAATGAGGATGAGATAGATAACGTATTTGGAAATTTAGAAGAGTTTTTGAGCTTCCATAAGGCATTTAGAGTACATTTATTGATATCATTGAAAGAATCTAAAAGCAAGAAGAATGATGTGGAGGTTGTGCAGAAATTCGTCGAGTTTTTTGATAAGAAGCAGGATATCCCCTTCAATCGTTACAAAAAGACAATCACAGAGGTTTATGAAGCATATTTTGAGACGAGAAGAGAATCTCATGAAGTCATCACCAAGCTTTTGAAGACCAACAAGGAATTCATCAATTTTGTCGATCAGGTCAAGAGTAAAACTGGTAATAAAATCGAAAATTTGATGAATATCCCTCTATTGTACTGGCATTCTCAGATGAAAGCATTCAAGGTAAAAATAATAAAAAAATAAATTCAAAAATCCAAAATATGTTCAAAAGAATAATTAAAATCTCTATAGATATTTCTAACTCATTTTATAATATATTTATTTTATATTCGGAAACTCATTATTTTTTTTTTTTTGAATCTTTTTAAAGGATTTGGTATCATTCGTATTTCCGTACGAATCTTGTCCCGGATTGCTGAAATCGTTTGTGATATGTTCATCCATTGCAAAAATAGGATTCGATCTGAACACAAAAATCGAAAACAGCACCATCTTTCACAACACAATTGGATCTTTCGATGTGAGTGAATTAGGGCAAGATTCAGGGAAGAACAGTTTTGATAATATAAGTGTGGACGACACTCCAAAGTATATCAGACAAGGCCACATATCTTGGGAGACAAAGCCTTACTTTGCTTTTTTGTTTTCCGATAGAATTGTGTTGTGTAAATCTAAAATATTGAACAAAAAGAACCCTTACGTTGCCAAGAATGTGATTGTATTTGCCAAGATGCTGAGGGGCGTCAGAATCGATAGAAAGAAAGCTGCCATCAGGATAGAAACTCAAAAGGGTGCTTTCTATTTGAAGTCTGAGACTGATCAAAGTTTGTGGTTCAGTGATCTTAAATTTTTGGAAGAAAAAATCAAATACAAAAGTAACACAAAAAAAATTTAATTTTTTTTTTTAAATTTTTTTAAAATAAATTTTTTAAAAAAAGCTTTTGGAGCTACTGTCACCGAATTAACAAAGAAGAAACAAGCTAATATTCCTGTCTTTTTGGCATCTGTGTTGAAGTTTCTTACCAGCAACGAGAAAGTGAAAGGAGATATCGATTATTGGCTGACGGAAAATCCACAACTCAACAACATGAAGGAAATTTCAAAATTTGTCGAAAAACAAGATCCGTCGGTACCTTTTTATACAGTAACCGAAACAGATATGATCAGATCTTTGGAAATTTTCTTGGAAAAAATTCCAGGATACTTGATACCTTCGAGCGCATCCGAGAAACTTCTCAACAACAAGTCCCTCTCTCAGCCTGAAGAAATCATGCAGTTTCTCAATGACATTCCAAAAGAAAACCTCGATTCGTTCATCTATCTTATACAAAACTTGACAAAGTTGAGTGAAAACACAGAAAGAGGTGACTGCAAATTGCTTGTGGCTTGTGTATTCGGTCCTGTTGTGTTTGCTCCGCCATCTAAAAATGTAGAGAATGAAAACTTGGGCTGGAAATTTGCACAACTCTTTTATTTCTTCATGATTCAGTATTCTAACGGGTCTTTGTTCAGCGAAGATGTTGTTCCTCTCATCTTTTACAGTTTTGAGGATAACAGAGCAGTTTCTTTGAAGAAATACGAGCCTTCTGCTTTCAAGCCCATCATTGTGAGAATTGGAAAAGGAAAGTCCAACATAGATGTGAGTGGAAAACAATCCATTAATGTCGAAACACCTACCAAACAAGTCAATGAAGTTAATGTCGATACTCCAACAAAGTTCATGGCCAACGAACTCAACTTGAACCCAAAACAATACGGTGAAGATCCTCTTGAAAAAGCAATGAACGACTCTGTCAAAAACATGGACAGCAACGTTGTCGTTCAAACACAAAGCGAGTCCGCTCCACAACTAGACAACAACATTCCGAGCCAAGAAGTCTTGAGGAGAAAGAACGAGTGGGTCAAATCGCAGAAGAACGAACAAGCCTTGTCCTCCGAGAACTTGCACTCTCTCGTCAAAAAGGAGGAGGTCCACGACACCCCCAACAACTCTTCCACCGACATCAAAGTTCCCATCATGGGAACCAAGAAGATCCAAAAGGATTCTCCCAGCAACTCCTCCATCATCACCAGCCCCGTACCCGAAAGGAACATGAGATCGTCTCTCAAATCCAGCTCTCTGCTCGAAAGCGAGGAAGAAGATGAGGAGGAGAGAATTCTCTTTACCACCGAGATCGACCCTAATGACAAACAACCCAAGAAGGTCGTCAAGGGTGGTTCCATTGATGCTTTGATCGTTGAGTTGACCCATCCTGACTACATTTCCACTGATTTGCAGGACACTCTTTTGTTCACTTATGTCACTTTTATTTCTCCAAAAAAGTTTCTTAACAATTTGATCGAACGTTTTTGGCATGGTAATTATTTTTTTTTTTTTTCAAATTTAAATTTCAGAAATACAAAAAAATAAAATCAATGAAATAAAAATCAATGAAATAAAAATAACAAATAAAAATTTAAAATAAAAAGATATTCAAAATTGATTTTCACTTTGTAAAAATGAGTTAATTTAAGTTAATTTAAAAAGATAGTTTCTTTATTAAAAAATTAAACTTAATTTGAATGTTATTTAAAAAGTTTTTTTTTTTAAAATTTCTTTATCAAAAAATTTGATGTTAAATTTAAAAATAAATTTGAAATCAAAAATTAATTTTTTTTGACTATATTTTTTATTGAAAAAATAATTTTAATTTGAATGTTAATTTAAAAGATTTTTATTAAAAAAAAAATTTATTGATTCTCTTTCTAAAAAGCACCTTCTCACAAGAATGCTGAGAGCATCCAGTTGAGAGTACTTAATTTCATGAAGACTTGGATCGAGATGGACACCAACTTTGACAGCAATTTTGAACTTAGAAAGACTCTCTTCAGTTTTATTGAACAGACCAAAACAGATAACAGGTGAAACAAATGAACATTAATTTTACAGATTTTTTAAGAGATTTTTATTCATTTTTTTTTTTCTAATTTCTGTTTTTTATTTTCATTTTTTTAAATTAAATAATTTTTTTTTTTTTTCCTTTTTTCTATATTTTATTCATTATTTTTCATTTAAAATAATTTTATTTTTTCTTTATTATTCATTTTTAACACTCATTTTTAATATTTATTTTATTTATTTTTCATTATCTACTTTTATTATTTTTATAATTTGATTTTAATTTTATTTTTTCTTTTATTATTTTTATATTTTCTATTTTTCAAAATTTTTAATTTTTATTTTTTTTAAATTATTTTTTAATATTTTTTTTTTAGATACACACTTTTATCTGAAGGATTGGAAAGATCCTTTAAACGCAAAGAAAAGTTCTCCAAATCAAACCTAGAATATCCCGTCTCCTTCGTCCCCGAGAAGATGGGCTGCTCCTACCAGGACTTCATCTCGTGGAACCCCATCGAAATCGCCCGCCAATTTTCTCTCATCGAGTTTGAGTTGTTCAGCAAAATCAATCCCATTGAGTGTGTTTATTACATCAAGGCAGAAACTAAATACAAGGCGAACAATATTGTACAATTTATCAAAAGGTAAAGATTCTTTTTTTTTTTTATTTTTATTTTATTTTTTTATTTATTGATTTTTTAATCATTTTATTTATTTTTTTCGTTTGTTTATTTCATATTTTTTTTAATTTGTTTTATTGATTTTTTTCGTTTGTTTATTTTTACTTGTTTATTTTTTATTTAAATTTTTGATTTTGATTTTTTATTTTGATTAGTTTATTTTTGCTTGTTTATTTTTTATTTTTTTATTTTTAAAGTTTTTTCATTTAATTTGTTTTAATTTTTTATTTTTACTTGTTTATTTTTACTTGTTTATTTTTTATTTAAATTTTTGATTTTGATTTTTTATTTTGATTAGTTTATTTTTTTTTTTTATTTTTATTTTATTTATTAAGATTTTTTTCATTTAATTTGTTTGAATTTAATTTGTTTGAATTTTTTATTCTTTTTATTTTATTTAATTCATTTAATTTTATTCATTTTTTATTTTTGGTTATTTAATTGTTAGTTTTTAATTTATTTGTTTTTATTTTTACTTTAAACAAAGATTCAATCATGTTTCAAAATGGGTTTCCACTTTGGTCCTGCAACAATCCGACATCAAAGAAAGAGTCAACGTCATCATTCACTTTATCAAAATTGCAAAAGTAATAATTTTTTGATTTAAGAATTTTTTTATTTAATATTTTTATTTTTATTTTTATTTTTAATTTTTTTTTTATTTTTATTTTTATTTTTGTTTTTTTATTTTTTTATTTTTTTTATTTTTTTTATTTTTTTATTTTTTTATTTTTTATTTTTTATTTTTTATTTTTTATTTTTTATTTTTTTTAATTTTCATTTATTTTTTGAAAGGCTGCTTATGATATCAAAAACTTGTTGTTGGTGTTCGAAATCACTTCAGGGCTCCAAAACACTCCTATTTTCAGACTCAAACAAACTTGGGAGAATTTGTAAATCTTTTTTTTTTTTTAAAAAAAATATCTGAAAAAAATATTCAATTATTATTAATTTTTTTATTTTGAAAATTTATTTTATTTTTAGTAATTATTTTTTTTAAAAATTATTTTTTTTTTTGAATTTTTTTATTTTATGATTTTCACAATTTTATTTTTAAATTTTTTTTCTAGTTTTTTTTATTTTTATATTTTGTTTTTTTAAAATTTATTATTTATTTTTTTTTCATTAAATGTTTTTTATCAAATTTTTTAATTTTTATTTTATTTTTTTTTTTTTTTTAATTTCCCTTAAAGGCCTTACAAATGGACACAAGAGTTCAAAACAATGAGCAGTTTCATTTCTCCGGAAAACAACTATAGGGCTTACAGAACGTTCCTTGATCAGAACACTCCTCCTTGTGTTCCTTTCGTGGGTGTGTGGTTGCAAGACATCACGTTCATCAATGATGGTAAAACAAAATTGTTTAAAATTTAATTATTATAAATTATATAAATATAAAAATTAAATTAATTAAAATAAAAATAATTTAAATTAAATAAATTAAAAATAATTTAAATTAATTAAATTAATAAAGTAAAAAATAACATTGAATGAAAAATTAATAAAAAAATAGATCAAATTTAAAATTTAATAAATAATTAAAAAAAAAAACCATGATAGTCAAAAATTGTTCAATAAAAAATTTAAATTTAAATTGAAATATTATTAAAAAAAAATGATCAAAAATTCAATAATTCAAATAGATTGAATAGTTATCAAAAATGCAAAAATTAAAACTTAAAATTAAAAATTAAAATTAAAAACATCTTTGGGTTAAAACTTAAAATAAACCTTTTTTTAATTTTAATTAGGTAACAAGGATTTTTTGAACGATCAAGAAACGATAATCAACATCATCAAAAGGAGACTCCTCGCCAAGATCATCTCTCAATTCCACCAGTACCAACGCCTCGACTTCCTTTACAAGAAGGTCCCCACCATCTTCGACTACCTCGAGTCCATCACCTGCCTCACCGACCGTGAGCTCACTGATTTGTCCATCAAGTTGGAGCAAAAGGGAGCCAAAACAAAAAAGAATTTCAGCAAGTCTTTTAGGAACTTGGTTTCTTTGAAGAATTAATTTTTTTTTTCATTTGAATTTTCTTGACTTATTTTTTTTTTTTTTGTTTTTTTTTTTTTATTATTTCACTTTTGAAAAAAAAAAAAAAAAAACTTATCTTTTCTTCTTTTTTTGTTTTCTCTGCACCTCTCTCACTCTCTTTTCTACTTTTTGTTTTTTTATGACTTTTATAAAAACTTTGTTTAATATTCCTTTTTTTAAAAAAAATTAAAAAATAAATAAATTATAATGTTCGTTTTTAATTGAATTGGATTGTTTTAAAATTTCATTTGTTTTCTTTCTTTTCATGAAAAGATATATTGATTTGTATTATTAAATTTATTGCGCCAAAAAAATTATAAAAAAAATTGTTGTGTATATTGTGTTCACATCCATAAAACAACAAATAAATAGGATTCAACATTCTATCATTCAATATAATTAAAGACAAATAATTATAACAAAAGGCAAAGAAATGATGAAAGAATGTGATTGCAAAGATATCAAAATGCACAAAGAATATCCGAGAATAATAACAGAATTGGCAGAGATAGGATGGCAATGTTGCAGGATATCCAACAAAGATTTTTATATCAAATCTATTTTCACAGAAAATTCCTATTTGATCATATTGACAGATGTGGAGAAGATCTACATCACAGAGAACAGAGAGGAAAAGGATATAATAAAGATATTCAAGAAATTAAACAAGAGATCCCAGATTAATATAGGGAGCTTGATGGAAATGTTGAAGAAATATCTATTGCATAATCAAGGTAATGAATTAATCCCATTAAATAAATGAGAAAAAAATTTAAGAAAATGTATTCCAAGAATTATCGTTTAAAAAAAAAAAAAAAGTTAAAAATACAATAAGATATATTTTCAACTGTTTTTCTTGTTCAATATAGAAATTTATTTATTTTTTTCAAAATTTATTGTTAAAATAATTTTAAAAAACATTTTAAATGAAAAAAAATTGTACTTTCTTAATAGGTTTATTTTTATTTTTTTTAATTTTTTTTACATTTATTATGTTATACCTATTTTTTTTTTTTTTTTTTTTTTATATTTTTTATTTTATTTTTTATTTTTTATATTTTATATTTTTAAATTGTAAAAGAAAACATCACATGCGAAATGATGGACGACAACAAACTTGAGCTGAACATCCACAAAAAATCAAAAAACGGAGTATCATTCTATTGGAAATGGGAGATGGAAAGCTGGTGCAAAAAAACAACGGCGAAACATCTCAAAGAGATTTTTTTGGCGCCAATTTTGTACGGGAACTTTTTCATGGCGTCATACATCCAAAAATTGGAGATGATGTTGGTACAAAAGGATCAAAAATTAGACGAGATGCAAAAAATGATGAAATCTCATAATCAAAAGAAAATTCCATTTTTCGATTCAGTGAATTTCATGAATAAATTTTTATCGAATATAAATAATAATAATAAAAAAGATAAAATCTCCGAAAATTCCGATAAAATTTCCGATAAAAATGTTTTCAATCTTAATGTTAATAACAATCAGTTGGATTATCTTCCTAAGATACATTTGGGAAACCTTTTTACTCTCAGCTTCCCCACCATTTCCAACTCTTTCTCTCATGCTTGGGCTCATTCTAACTATGTTTTGGAGAAGAAAGAAGAAAAAAGGGACAAGGAGAACATAAATACAAACTCTTTGACAGACACAACAAATTTGAGTAAATTTTTTTTTTATTTCTTCAATATTTATTTTATTATTAAATAAATTAAAATTTTAAAAGGTAAAACTGTTCCTCTTGACATGAACGAAAAAGAAGATCCAAAAAACTCCAAAACCAGGAACGATCAAATCCAAGACAATAAATCTTCCGCTCAACAAACCAACCCGAAAAAGAGAAAAGACAACACAAGCTCTTCTGTTCCCAATTCCCCAAGCAAGTCTCTGATCAATTCTCCAAACAGATCTGAAGAAGACAGCAGAGAGGATAACAAGAGAGTTCATTTTTACAGTGAAGTTGACAAGAAGAAGGAAGAAGAGTTGAAGAAAAAAAGGAAGATCATGATGAAACAAAGAACAAAATTGTTTTTTGGTTAAAAAAAAATAAAGTTTTGATAATTTACAAAAATTTTTTTTTTTTTATAAAACTTAAATATTTTAATAAATAAAATTTCGTTCTTTTCAAAAATTTTCTTTCATTTTTTTCCAATCTCTTTCATTCTGACATCAAACTTTTTGTCAAAATCTCTATTTCTCTTCCAAATGTAAAATGCACCAATGCTAATGATGAGAACTGTTCCTCCAACAACTCCCAAAACAATTCCAGCAATAGCTCCATTAGAAAGTCTACTACATTTAGAATTTTGTTTGGTAGAGAGAACAACAGAAATAGTTCCTTGTTGATTGTTAATAGTAGATTCAATTTTATCGCATTTATTGTTTTTGTAAGTTGGTTTGACTGCAAATTGAGAAGTTTGGAAAGTTTGAATATTTCTCAGTTCTCTTTTTGTAGATTGGCTGATGTTATTGCAATTATANACTGTGTGGCTCTTTGTGAAGTCATCAACCACTCTTCTCTTCGTAAAACTAAGTAAAATTTTTTTAAAATTTAAAATTTAAATTTATTTTATTTTAATTTTTTATTAAATTTGATAATAAATCTATTTTCCTATTTTTTATTTTTTATTCAATTTTATTTTATTTTTAAGATTATTTTTTTATTTTTTATTAAAAATCTATTCTTTTTATTTTTAATTTAATTAATTTTTATTTTTAATTTTAATTTATTTTTTATTTTATTTTATATTTTATTTTATTTTATTAAATTTTTTAATTTAATTTAGTTCTATCTGGGTTTGTCCCAACGAAGATCATGTGGTGACCAGATTTCTATTTGTCTACAGAACTGACATCACTTACAGTGGGAAATGGAACAACGCCAACACCCAAGAGAAAGGATTCAAACAAGAAATTTTGAACGCATTGGACATGCAATCTAATGACGACAAATAAAAAAAAAATTCATTTTTTTAATTTTAATTTTTTAAATTTTTTATATTTTTTTAAATTTAAAATTTTTTAATCATTAATTATTAAAAACCCGACAATCACAAAATAAATAAAACTCATGTATTTTATGCGGATGTAATTAGAGAAGCTGCAAGGTAAGTACCAGTGGCCAAATGAAGAAACGAGCTCACCAGCCAAATACAAAACCAAACATATGGTAAAAATGATGTGAATCTTTGTTTTTGATACATAAATGAATCTGTACAAAAAATAGAGATAGATTGTTAGGAGAAGGAAAAATGTAGAGAAGAAAACACTGGCTATAAAGTTGAATATACTCGAGATTTTTACTGGTTGTGCGCATAATGCTTCCACAAAGCTCATTTTAGATGTTTGTTCCCCTTGATTTTTGTAATTTTTGTGATAAAAATCCACCGATTATCATCGATGCAAGATATGCAATGAAGAATCCAATCACAAAGGAAAAGAGGATTGTTTTTTTTAATAAATCTTTTTCTTGCACTGCCAAATTCTGAGAATAAATATATGGAAAATAATTAAAAATGATTTATATTCTATTACATTTTGATTCATATATTCTCTTCACTTTTTTTTTTCTTATAGATCAAACCTTTTTTTTTTATAATTTGAGATTTGTCAATAATTTTTTGGCGCATGAGTTAAAGAGAAAACAATATTCATATTTTTTTTTGATTGTAGAAAAAAGAAATTTTTTAAATGATCCAAAATGAAATTGGAATTCTTTTAAAATGAATTTTTATACATTTGAAACTTTTTGTTTTTGAAAATTAATGAATTTTATTTTTAATAGAAAATAATTAAAAAAAATGAAAGAAATTTACTCAAATCTTTATTCAAGGAAAATTGTTGTTTCAATAGGAATCAAAAATTATAAAT
>JAMYWO010000161.1:26694-37857 GCA_024220525.1 Cochliopodium minus
AAAATGAAAATAAAAATAAAAATAAAAATAAAAATAAAAATAAAAATAAAAATAAAAATAAAAATAAAAATAAAAATGAAAAATTATTAAAAAAATTAGGAAAACTGTTCATATTTGGAGGAAGAAATTCTGACGTTTTTTATGAAGATATGTTCTTTTTGGATCTCAAAACTTACACTTGGAAAAATGCAAATATAAACAAAATTGGTACTCATCTTTATTTTTTAAAAAAAAATAAAAAAATAAAAAAATTAATTTAAAAAAAATTAAGAATAAAATTAAAACTAAAAAATAAAATTTAAAAATTATTTAAATTTTATTATTTTAGGAGGAAGAATAGGGGCTTCTGTTACTTTTATTACACCAAAGAGGCTTTTGTTGATTTATGGATGGAGAGAAGAAATGTGGCACAACCAAATGATGGAGATAGACTACATCTTGGAGTGGAACCCTTCTCTCTATGAGTATCACAACCGAATGATTCAAAATCAGTTGAAATGTTTGCTTTTTGTGTTGAAGAGATTCGAGAAACTTTATCGTTTGAAAATTCCGAAGAGATTGCTTCACTCTTTTATTTTTTCCCAGATTGTATTTCATTAAAAAAAAAAAGGAATTTAAACTTCAAAAATTCTCTTTTTTTTTTTTAACTTAATTGAAAACCATAACTTTGAAGCTCTTTCCAAAATTTACGTTATTCTATTTTTTTGTTTTTATCTACTTATCAATCAAGGTATCGTTAATTAATGATCACATTTCAACAACTATAATTCAATAAAATTAGAAAAATCAATAATTATATTTCAAATTTTGATTGTGGAACTTCAGTTTCTTTGATCATCAATTTTTTGTAGAAATATTAACAATTATTTTTTTTTATATTTTTTTTTTATATTTCATTTTTTCAGTGCAAATAAATATAAAAAAAGGAGTATAAATCTTATTGATTACATCAAAACACAGGTATATTTCTTTGGAAAGGTATTTTATAAAGTATGTCAACTAAAAACAAAAGAGATAATGAAGGAAATAACAAAAATAACGATAATGATAAAGGAGGACAAGTGGATGAAGGATTAAATATAGATGAAACTAACAAATTGAGAATCCAATTGGGATTAAAGCCATTATATACAACAAATGCAGTGGTAGAAACAAAAATGGAAGATGAGGTGCCAGATCCAAAAATAACTCAACAAATAAAACAAGAATTGGAAAATAAGAAGAAAGAAAGGGAATATAAAAATGCATTAAAGGGAAAGAAATTGGGGGAGGAGATAGAGGATGAAAGCGTGTCATCATGGATAAGCAAGATGAAGAAAAGGGCATTGGAGAAGGAGGCAGAATTCGAAGAGGAAGAAGAGAAGATGGATAACTATCTGATAGGGAGGGATGATGAGAAATATAGGGTATTCCATGATATGAGCGATATAAATGAGGGAGAAGATGTGATACTCAATCTGAAGGATCAGAATGTGATGGACGAAGATGAGGATGAGGAAGTGGCATTGGTGAATGATAGCATCAACACAAAGGAGAAAGATAGAAGAAATAAGGAATTAAAGAAGAAGAAACCAGTCTATAACCCATATGATGAGGGGAAATCGATCTTATCGCAGTATGATGAAGAGAAGGGCCCATCATCATTCGTGATTGAGAACAAGGAAGAGGAAGCAGAAGAGAGGAAAAGGAAGATCAGAGAATCGTTGAAGATGGAGCAACGTAAGGAAGCATCCAAGCCGAATAGCAATGTGGGAAGCAAGATAGCATCAGATTATTACAACGAAGAAGAGATGAGCAGTTTGTTCAAGCCCAAAAAGAAGAAAGCCAACAGGAAGAAGAACACAGAGAACGAGAAGAGCGAGGGGCGTAACAAAAGAAATCAGGTGTTGGAGATGTTGAAGAAGCAGAAGCAGGAGGAGAAGCAGAATGAGGTGAAGGAGGAGATCAAGAAGGAGGAGATGAAGAAGGAGGAGGGGGAGGTGGAGGAGAAGAAGGTTGTGGTGGAGATTGGAAGCAAGCCTAGGGAGAGTCTTCGTGAGAGGGAGAGGAGATATCAACGTACTGTCAAGAAAGCTTTGTTAAAGGCTTCTAATCAGCCTATTGAGGACGAGATGAATGATGAGTTGTATGAGACCCTTTCAAAGTCTAGGAAGAGGAAGAACATCGAGCAGATCAAGTTGGAATCTAATTCCGGCGGGTCCGTTGTCAATGTTGCGGAAACCATCTTGCAGCGTAAGAACAAGCAAAAGATGGAGAAGAAGGAGAAGAAGGAGAAGGGGAAGGGTCTCACTTTTACTTCCACCACCGAGTTTGTGAGGGGTTTGGAGGTTGAGGACTTTCCCGAGGAAGTGGTGCAGATCAAGAAGGAGAAGGAGGAGGAAGATGTGAAGCCTGTTGTCAAGATCAAAAAGGAAGAAAACGTCAATGACAATGTTCCTTCCATCATTGAAAAAGATGACAAGATGGATGAGAGTGGTGATGAGGAGGTGGAAGATGACAATGATTCAGGAGGTCTCGGTTTGGCTTCTGTCCTGAATATGCTCAAGAAAAAAGGAGAAGGGAAGGATGACTCCCTTCTCGTCGCTTCCAGATTTTCCGACCCCACTTACATCAAAAAGGAGATCTACTCCTTCGAAGAGGACGGCATCGATCTTCGTAAGTTCGACGAGTTCAACCGTTTGTTGACTCCAAAGGAGGCTTTCAGAGATCTTTCTCACAGATTCCACGGCAAAGGGTCGGGCAAAACTAAGAGCGAGAAGAGATTGAGGAAGTATCATCAACAGCTTCAGATGAATCGCATCCAATCTTCTGAAAACAAGGAGAGGATCTTGGACAACGTTTTGGATTACCAGAAAAAGTCCGGCAAAGCTTACGTTCAGCTCACTTTGGGTTCTAATGCCATGCAGGAGTTGACTAAGCAGACTGGTGATGAACTTAGCAAGAAGCTTGAGGAGAATCTCAAGAAGAAAGTTAAGAAGGAAAATAGTTCTAAAAAACAAAACAACAAGTAAAATTCTCAAAAGAAGGAATTCTTCTTGATTTTTTAAATTAAAAATTTTTTGTGAAATAAAAAATGAATATATTTTATTTTATCTAAAATTCAAATAAACAAATTTGAATTAATTGAAAATTTACTTTACTCCAAAATAATAAATTAAATCTTAAAACACACATACGTGGTTCCTTTCAGTTTATTTGAGTTCACTTCAAAGAAATCAAAATATAAAAAGGCAATTAAAATTTGAAAGATCTCCAAAACTTAAATTAATTCATTTGATTCAATTTTCCTTTCTTTATTCTCAACTTGTTGGTGATGATATAATTTTATTTGAAGTAAAAATCATTATAAAATTTCAAATAAAACAAAAAATAAAAAAAAATTTGTTTCCCTCCAAAAATATTCCATTTTTGTTCTCAATAAAAACAAAAATTTTTGTAATAAATAATACCCTCCACATCTTTTTTTTCCTTTTTCTTTTATTGAATGTACGATCAAATACACCCTAATGATGAAACAGAAGAATTATTGTCACCACAATCACCCATACAAACGAAAGTGTATAAGAGGAGATGGATAATCTTGATAATTTATTTCTTTTTGAATTTATCTGTAAATACAACGCAATATTCATTCACATCAATAGGTAAAAACCAATTAAAATTAAAATTATTTTTTTCATTTTAAAAGATTTCTACCATGGGGTACCTTATATGTACCCAAATAACAAAATAATAAAATTAAAATAAATTATAATCTGATTGATGAACTGATATAGATAATCTATGATCGGCATATCCTCATTAATACATTCTATTTGACATTATTTCCATTTATTAATTTATTATTTCATGATTTTCAGCTAATATCGTTGAAGAATGGTATGGAATATCAGAATTGATGGTCAACATGTTGGTGGTAGTATTTCTCTGTTCTGGATTTACTGTCAGATTTTTGGCGATGATAATAATAGATAAATATGGACTCTATGTTGGGGTATGATCGAAAAAAATAGAACCAATATCATCAAATTTATATAACTTTAATATTCTGCAACATAATTTTATTTTTTACCGCCAAAATATAATTTTACAAAGAAATTTCTTTTTTCCAAAATGATAATTCATTAATTGTCAAGATAGATACTTTAAAAAAAATTTTGGTTTTGATTTCAATTCATTTTATTTTGCACAAATTTTATTCATTGTTTCGTTTTAAAATTTTATTTTCAGAAAAATGAAATAAATCATTTTATTTCTATTTTAAGAACAAAACATTGATTTATTTTTTTTTGTTCATTTGTTTGTATTATTTTAATTTATATTTTCTTTAATTTGTTAACATTTTTAAATTTTTTCAAATTTTTTTTTTTGATAAAAGAAATTTTTTTTATTTTCTGAATTAAAAAAAATATTTTGTTTAAAATTTTTTCATCTTATTTTTAAATTTTAGATAGTGGTATCTTCTTTATTCAACACAGCAGGAGGAATGTTGAGGTGGTATCCAGGTGGACAAAGATACGGCTACGTTGCCCTTTTAATCGGCCAAATAATGTGTGCAAGTGCCCTCGCTTTCATGGACATCAGTGCTCCCAAATTGGCTGCTAACTGGTTTCCTCCTAGTGAAAGAACTACTGCAACGGGTATAATTTTTAATTTTTGATTTTTAATTTATATTTATGAGCTAATTTAATCAATTTTTATTTTTATTTTTATTTTTATTCATTTTAATGAACTTTTAATTTTCTATTTTTTTTTTCTTTGATTTTTTTATTAAAATTAATTTTTCATTATTTTTAATATTTTTTCATGTTTTATTTGATTTTTATTTTTATTTATTTTAAAAAAAAAAAATTTTTCTTTTTTCTTTTTTTTATTTTTTAATTATCTATTTTTCTATTCAATTTAAAAGCATTGGGAAGTGGCCCAATTTTTTTGGCGGTTTTGGTAGGTTATCTTTCCGCACCTGCAATGGTCAAGACTGGAGTAGATATAAGCTACTACATGTTCGTCCAAGCTGCCTTCGCTTTGTTCATTGGAGGTCTCAACATCATTTTCTTCAGAGGAAGTCCTCCAACTCCACCAAGGTAAAATAAAAATAAAAATAATGATAATGATAAAAATAAATTTTAAAAATAAAATAATTGAAAAAAATAAAAATAAAATAAAATATAATATAAAAATAAATGAAATAATGTAAATAAAAATAAAAATAAAAATAAATGAATTTTCCTTTTAGTTTTTCGGCTGCTTCGGAAAAGATGGAGATAAAAAGCTATCACCACTATTTTCAAAGACAAAAATTTTATTATTGTATTTTTAGTATTTTGTATTGAGGAGGTAAAAAAATACAATTAATTTGATTTATTTTTATTTTTATTTATTTTTATTTATTTTTATTTATTTATTTTTATTTATTTTTATTTTTTTTTATATTTTTATTTATTTTTATTTTATTTATTTTTATTTATTTATTATTTTTATTTTATTTATTTTATTTTTTTATTTTATTTTTATTTTATTTTTATTTATTTTTTTATTTATTTTATTTTATTTTTTATTTTATTTTTATTTTTTTTTAGCTGCAATAGTTTATTCTGTTCAACTCCTGAAATGGTTTCTCCGGAAGGTTATAACAACAAACAAGGTGGTTTATTTGGAGCCGGTAAATAATAAATTAAAATAATTGAAAACTTGAACCTCAAATTAATTTGGATTTAGCTTGATTGGTGGGATGATTGTAGCTGGAGGTATATTTTATTTTATTTTATTATTTTTGTCATTATTTTTTTATTTTTTATTTTTATTTTATTATTTTTTTAAATATTTTTTATTTTTATTTTTTATTTTTTATTTTTATTTTTTTAAATTTAAATATTTTTTATTTTTTTTCAAATTTTATTTTTTATTGTATTTCAAATTTTTATTTCAAATTTTTTTTTTTATTTTTATTTCAAATTTTTATTTTTTTGTTCAAATTTTTTTATTTTTTTAAATATTAAATATTTCATTTTGTAGGATCATTTTCTTTTATTTGTAGATAAACACACAATTACAAATTTTTATTCTTTCTCTTTAGTTTTGGTCACAATAAGTAACATCGCTCTCAAATTTCTTTCAGTTCTTCAAATTACATTGGATCATTATTGCTGTTGGTATTTTTATTTTTTTATTTTTATTTTTATATTTTTATTTCAAATTTTTATTTTAAATTTTATTTTTAAATTTTTATTTTTAAATTTTTTATTTTTATTTTTATTTATTTCTTATGATTTTTTTAGTGAGTGGTCTCAATGGTTGTTGTTGGTTTGGCCTGCCTGCTGTTATAGAAGCCACCATAGAGACTACCTATCCCATACCAGAAGCCACCGTTATGGGTAAAAAAATAAAAAAAAAATTGAAATATAAAATTTACGAAAAAAATAATACAAAAATTTTATTAAAAATTAATTAAAAAATTAACAATAAAAATAAAAAATATCAAAAAAATATTTTTAAAAATAAATAAATAAAAAATAAAAATCAATGATAATAATAATATTTTTTAGGTATTTTATTTAGTGGCTTAAATTTGATGGGAGTAATCTTCATTTTCACTTTCCAACTTCTCAAAACAAAGAACGGAAGCATGATGATCGCAGCCTGGATAGTTGTGGCCTGCTACGCCATCTCCGTCGCCATCATGTCTTTCTTCAAGCCCGTCTACAAGAGGTTGGAGTATGAGAAGCAACGAAATATGCTCGCTCATTCACAGCTTGACAAAAGTGTTTTTGATATTCCCGACATTCCTTTTAATAAGTATTTAGAAAATAATAAAAATATTGTTAATTAAAATAAATAAAAAGTTTCATTTTTTCTTTTAAAAATTTTTTCATTTTTTTGATTTTTCATTTTTAAATTTAAAATAAATTAAGTTTGCATAATCGATGAGAACTTTTTCAAAAATTTGCTTTGGTATTAGTTTTTTTTTAAATTCTCAACATTCTTTCACAGCTTTCATAAACTCATCTCTATCGAGATAATGAAATTAAAAAAATTATAAATATAAAAAATAATAAAAAAGGAGATAGATTTCATTTTTGAAGAATAATTTCAATGTCTCAAATTAAATCGGATTTGCAAGAATTGAAGAATGAATACAAAGATCATCCTCACATAAAACGTAAAATCAATCAATTATAATCACCTAATTTGGTAAACAAAATTTCAAAAAAAAATAGATATTGATGGATCAACTGAGATGATAACATTTGTATTCCATTATGGAGAGATATCGCTTGATTACACTATAATACCAGATCAAAGCTATCCAAGTAAAAAAAAAAACAAAAATGAGTTATTATTATTATTTTGACTTTAATCAATGGATGGATTACTCTTTATTTAAATGATCACTCTTTTTCAATTTAAAACATCTTATCCCTTATATTTTTGTATGATAAAAGAAAACACGCAAATATTTTCTCCAAATGGAGAATTACATAAGAATGATAAATTATTGAAGATAGTGAGAGATTTGGAATCAGAATGTTGCAAATTGTATGGAATAGAAATGGTCAAATCAGGAAATAAAAATACCAATACCAACAATAATAAAAATAATAACAATAATAACAATAATAACACGATATCAAACAACAATGAGATCAATATCTTCGAGAAAGAAGATACAGACAACAACAGTGATAACAAAAGGAAAAGGACAGGCAGAAACGGTCTGGTAGAAGATGCCAAAGACATGATCTCTTTCTACAAGAACAAGAAAGGATATCTCAAAGATCTCAAATGGGAAAACGAGATTTTTCTTTGCACTTTCGATGTCTGCAAGTCCGGCGTCAAAGAAGTGAGCTTCTCCGTCTCTTATGAGGGCTACCCCAAGCTTTGCAACGTCTGGACTGATGACGGTCAGAAACAGCACAAGAACAAAAGTCTTCCTGAGGTTTTGGAGATGATGGAAAAGGAGTACACTCAAAAATACAAAAGTGGAAAGTTAAACAAAGGTAACTTTACTTTTCTTTTTTTTTTACATTTTTTTTTTTCTAGAATTTTTAAAAATAAATTAAAATAAATTTCCAATTCATTAATTAAATGGAATGTTCGTAAATCGATATATTGAAAATGTGAAACTATAATTTTCCTTTAAAGTGTATTTTGGAATCGCATTTATATTCAAATAAATTCTGTATTAATCAAAAAAAAAAAAACAACAAATTATCAAAAAAATTTTTATTCATTAAATGTTTATAAATAAAATTTGCTAAATTAAAAAAATTTAATCCATAAATTATTTCATTTGGAAATTTACTTTCATTTCAAAAATTTTTTAAAAGAGATGACAAAATATTTCTCGTTTCAAAATTTTATTTTAATATACTAAAAATAATTTTAATTATTGTCACTTTTGATTTTTATAGATGATTCTTCTGAAGATGATTCTGGCGATTCTAACGACAGTAGCAACAGCAATAGTGACAGCGATAGTGATTCTAATTTATGTATAGAAGTTCCAGAGGATGATGCGTTTCATCTTGAGTTGGAAAGAGACATCGAACAAGTTAAGAAAAAATGGGGAGACAAATCTATAGATGTAATTATTTTTTATATTTAATTTTTATTATTTTTATTATTTTTTTATTTTATTTTTATTTTTTTTAATTTTTTTGTTTTTAATCAATTTTTTTTTAACAATTTTTAAAATTTTTTTTAAAGTTTTTTACATTTTTTAATTTTTGCTTTTTTTTAGGTTAAAGATCCTATTGTGGATAGTGTAGAAGTTGTTTTGTATTTGGATCCCAAATTTTTGATGCAAGGTGTTTGTAATGCTTGGGGAATCAAAAGGGACATTCCCATTGCTGTAAGTATATTAAAAAAAATAATAAATAAAAAGAATAACAAAAATTAAAATTTTAAAAAAAATAAAATAATATTGAAAAGATTAAAAAATAAAAAGATTGAAAAATATGAAAAAAATAAGTAAAAAATAAATAAAAAATAAATAAAAATTGAAATTATAGATTAGAGTTTGTGATATTAATTGTGGGAACTACATGAGTGCTAACATCCCCAACATCAAAATTGAACACAAAGGCCATATAGAATGTGGTGTGTCAGGTTAAAAAAAAACAATTCAAAAATCAAAAATTAAAAAATCTACAATAAATATAAAATCTAAATTCTAAAATAAAAATAATTATTTAAATTATTTTTTAATTATTTTTTAATTATTTTTTTAGATCAACTTGGATCTATTGCCAGAATTTTTACTGAGCAAGAATGGTCCAATTACAAGAAAAACCCCAAAAAATTTCAAGAAAACATCAAGAAAACCAAGACAGGAGAGAATGACATACATATTGACGATGAATACATGGAGGATGAAGAAAATGAGGAAGACAAGAATTTTGAGGGGAAGAAGTCTGGATTTTTCGGCAGTTTTTTCTCTTCTGGCAAAAAAATTGATTCAAGGAAATATAAATCTTTAAATGTTGATAAAAACACAGTGAACTTAATTATTGAAATGGTAAAAGAGATTTTTTTTGTTAATTTTTTTTTTTTAATATTCTTGTTTAATTTTATTTATTTTTTTAATTTTAATCTAAACATATAATTACAGAAGAACTTTAATTTATTTTACAACAGTTTAAAATTTGTTATAAATTAATATCCGCTAACAAAGTTGTAAATTTTGGACATATCTATATAATTACAGAAGAGAACTTTTATTTATTTTGTTTAATATTTCAATTTTTTTCATAATTTTTAAATTTTTTGTTGTTTTTTCATTTTTTTTGTATATTTTAATTTTTTAAATTTTTAATCACAATTTATTTATATAATTTTAAACCTTACTTTCATTATTTATAAACGTTATTTTATTTTTAATTTAAAAAAAAATTTTTACATTTTTTTTTTTCAGAAAAATTTTATTTTTTTCAAAAAATTTCATTTTATTTTGTTATTTTAATAATTTTTTTTTATATTTTTTTAATTATTTTTTTAAAATTATTTTATTATAATTTTTTTACAGGGATACACAGAAGAACAAGCTTTCCACGCAGTCCGACAAAAAGGAGACCTAGAAGAATCCATCAACCTCCTCGTGAAAAAACCCAAAGAATGCACCGAAAGTTTCCACCAACAACAACTCAAAATGAAGAAGGAAGAAGAGAAGAGTTCAAAGGGTTTGCATCCTTCCTTTGAAGAAAGTCAGAAGAGATCACAGAGGAAGAAGATGTACGAACCTTCTAACAATTCTTTTGGATTTTTGCCTCGTCTTTTGGAGTATTGCAAGTTGAGGTTGAATTCCATCAATGAGTTTTGTGTCGTTTGTGATCAGACTCATCTTTTTGGTAAAAAAAAAAAAAGTTTAAAAAAAAAAATTTGAAAATAAAAAGATAAAACTCAAATAAAAAATTTTGAAAATTAGAAAAAGAGTTAAAACCAAATTATTTAAAAATATAATTAAATTATTCAAAAATATAATTAAATTAAAAAATATAATTAAATTAAAAAAAATTAAAAAAATTAAGATTATTCGCAAAATTTATTTTAAAAAAAAAAAAAATTAAAGATTATTAAAATTATATCAAAAAAAAAACAATATTCATGAAATAAAAAAAAATCAAAATTTAGAATAATCAGAATAAAATAAAAAATTGTTTAAATACTCAAAGAATACTCAAAAAAAATTTTAAAAGATTTAATAAAGATAAATCTTTTTTTCTTTTTTTTTCTATAGGAGCACCCATGTTGAAACCAGCAGTATGTAACAGAGAACTATGTGTGTTTTCTTTTTCCAAGTTGGGTGTGATGAAGAATGCTGCCGAGGGACTTGCTACCCAAGCGGAAGTTGTGGATTTCTTGCTTGCTACTGCAAAGTCTGCCGCTGTTTCACAAAGAAGAGAGATGATTTTCGATCCTTTTCCATCTATTGGTGAGAAAATTATTCTTTTTTAATAAATTTGTCTTTGTCTTTGTTTTTTGT
Organism: Cochliopodium minus; assembly: GCA_024220525.1. Taxonomy (NCBI): domain Eukaryota; phylum Discosea; order Himatismenida; family Cochliopodiidae; genus Cochliopodium; species Cochliopodium minus. Next base: position 37,676 of record JAMYWO010000161.1, read on the forward strand.
TTCTTTATTTTTATTTTCATTTCATATTTCATATTTCATATTTTTATTTTACTTTTTATTTTTTATTTTTATTATTTTTGTTTCTTTATTTTTTATCTTTTTAAATTATATTTTTATTTTTTATTTTTTATTTTTTATTTTTTATTTTTTATTTTTTATTTTTTATTTTTTATTTTTTATTT